>VZRV01006887.1:110086-222586 GCA_013398115.1 Falcunculus frontatus | reverse complement strand
GAGATTTGTCCTGAAGTGCTCCAGACCAGAAGCCCCTCGTGGCAGAAGATTCTCCAAGGGAAGAAATGGAGAATAAGGGCAAGAAAAGTCATTGTGTGCCATGAAAAACAGAGGCAGGACAGAGCCAAAGATGCCTTCAGAAGACAGAGCCCTAACTTGGGGTCTCCAGGCACTCCTAAATAATAACTTCTACTTCCTACGTGTTTTAATGTGAAGAAAACCTTGAATATGTGACCCAGTGTGGTGATTTTTTATATGAGCATCTTGTGACGGAACAAGAGGGAATAGCTTCAGACTAAGAGCAGGTTTAGATGGGGTATTGGGAAAAAATCCTGCCCTGGGAGGGTGGGGAGGCCCTGGCACAGGGTGCCCAGAGCAGCTGTGGCTGCCCCTGGATCCCTGGCAGTGCCCAAGGCCGGGTTGGACATTGGGGCTTGGAGCAGCCTGGGACAGTGGGAGGTGTCCCTGCCATGGCAGGGGTGGCACTGGATGGGTTTTAAGGTCCTTTCAACCCAAACCAGTCCATAATTTCTGTCTGCCTGAGTTTGCCTAAAATGATGCATGATGAGAGGCTGGGTGCTGACTGAGGGATCCCACTTTAAATATCAGAGTGGCACCTTCTTCTCTGCTCATCGAAGCACAGAAGAGAAGGAGGAATTCCCATCTTGTGGAAACCTAAAGCTGAATTTCCCAGAGCATGGAAAAGGAGCAAACTACCCAGGAAAGAGCTGGAAGGTGCAGCCTTGGGAGGTCAGGTCTTGATGCACGAGATGGTCCCACAGTCACAGAGACCAATGTTGAGATAAAATATCAGCATTATCTCCTTCTCTATAGATATCCAAAGCCACCTGGACAGAATCCTGAGTAAAGTGCTCTGGGATGTCCCTGCTGGAGCAGGGAGATTGGACTCAATGGCCTCCAGTGGTCCCTTCCAACCTGATCCATTCTCTGATTAATTCCATGAAAATACTTCCCAAAATTAGGAATATCTGAACACCAGGCATTCATCTCCTCAGGGATTCCATACTTCCATACAAGAAGGTGACTGCACCCACAACTTCTGATGTATATTTTTTTCCCATCATTCCCACAAAGCTCAGGACAGCTGCACATTCCAGGTTTACCTCCAGCTGCTGCAGGACACTTGCTGTTCTGTGAATCTCTCCAGCCCAGCTGAGTCCTCTTTCACTTGGATAATTAATTTGAAATTAAATATTAAATATTAATAAATATAGCTCAGGTAATAAATTGCATATACTAATTTAATTTAAAATAGATTATAGCATATTTTACAAATGGGACATTTTTGTAAGGAAATATAATGGACTTGTTATGTTTCTACTTTATCCTAAGAAGGAGCAAGCTTCTTGTGCATTTAGTCCTTATTGTGTCTCATTAAATTTTTAAAAACAGCTCTTTTAATTGTCAGGTATTTGACAGACTGCTAGAAAACCTGACACTTAAGTTTCAATTTTACAAAATTCATTTTTAATGAAGACTTTTGCATCCTACTTTATTATCTATAATCATCTTGAAGGGGATAAGAAAGGGAGGGAAAAGGAGGGAAAACTCAGTTATAACAGAACTTCCATACCTGGCCAAAGAATTTAGTTAAAATTTTAATTTAAATGAGTGGTCTAAATAAAATGAGTGCTTCATTTGAAACATCCCAGACAGGATCTGGGCTTTGCTGTGCCAGGCACTGAGTGTGATCAGCAAAACTCACAACTTGTCCTCCAAGTTGTGAGACTTCAGAGAGACCTTCCCACAAGGGGGTCGATGGGTTCTGATCCTGGGAAAAGTTTGAGTCAAGGATGCACATTTCACAGCAGGATTGAGAGCTGTGGGATCTCCCTCTCTGGAGACATTCCCACCCCACCTGGACACATCCCTGCATCACCTGCTCTGGGTGACCCTCACTCCATCACCAGAGGTCCCTTCCAGCTCTAACAACCCCACGAGGGTCATGGTGAACACGACCTGAACCACGCTGTGCTCTCCAGGGGCGGTGTTTGGGACAGAACGGATGCCAAAAGGATGATCTCAGCAGCATCCCCTCCTCACCCAGCCCCGGGGCAGAGCGATGCCTCCTCCTCCTCTCTCCCCGCACCCGCGAGTTCCTCCTTCCTCAGAGGGGACGGGCACGGGAAAAAAAGCACAGGAGCACGGAGAGCGCTTTGGGGACAGGTTTAGCTCAAGAAGCCGGGTTTCCCCGGAGGAAAAGTGGCCCTCGGTGCTGGCAGCAGCGATTCCCAGGCAGCCGGGAGCAGCACAGCCCACGGCAGGAGCGGAGCGGGCGGCGCCGGGAGCGCCCGCGGTCGGGACGGGCGGGAGGGGACACAAGTGATAAAAAGCGAAGCAGCGCAATGACCCGACCATCAGGGCAGCACAAAACAAGGGTAATTCATCCAGAGAGGAGTGGAACTGGCCTTGTACCGGGAAAAGCAATGAGAGGAGCGTGCGGAGGGAGGCGGGGGCTGCTTTGCGTTGCAGCCCTCCCGTCACTCGCCAGCCTGGCTCATACACTGCCCCTGGCAAGGCTGGCCCGAGAGGGAAGGGATGTGCTGACAGCGCTGCCCTGCTCGGAGACGAGGCACTGAGTTTCCTTCTTCGATTTCTCGGGCTTGTGCTGCTATTTAACTCTTTCTGGGAAGTGCGTCTGTGATCAGAAGTTTCTGGGTTCTGAAAAGTGGCGGTGGACAGACAAGTGGGGGCTCTCCCCTCAGCACAAGAATATTTACTGACTGAACTCCCTCTGGGAAAAACAGAGCTCATTGCCTTCCTTAAGAGCACAACAACTACGTGCTTTTCTTTTATCCTTCCTTCTCATAAGGACACGTCTCCATGTGGGCAAAAGTCTCTTTTCTCCCCCCAGTTTATCCAATTGAATGGAGTTGAACCAGGCTACGAGCAGCAGAGGGAAGCTGTGCAGAACTGCAGAGACAACAGTTTGGAAGGAAAGGGTTTGCACAGCACACCACCGCCGAGGGAGATGCAATTGATTCACTAACAAGTTAAATGGATTTTATGTACCAATTCTCCACGTGCTAAATACCTGGCAACCCATGAGGACACTTCTCCTCCTTAAGGGGAGGAGAGTCACACCCTCAAGGAAGGCACAAACCCACCTACAAATATTTGATAACGTTTTAATGTGAAATACATGTTGTTCCAAGTTAACCACAGGCCACTAATGTCAGCAGAGGACCTGTTGCCCTTCTTGGCCGTCTCTCTGATGGCCTGGCCCCGTCCCCTTGTTCCTTCTTTCCCTCTTCTCATCCCTCTTTCCTCCATCACCTGTGCCCTGCAGCACTGAGGTCTGTGCTCCTGGCACATGGCCGGTGTTTGAACTTTAGAGATCGACAGCAGGTCAGAGATTTCTGCTTAAATTGAAAGTTCAGTAAAGATGTCCCCTCACACCGGTGACAAAAACCTCACCTCACTACTCGGTATCCAAATAGCCCCAGTAAAATTCCAAGCTTTATGAAGACTTTGTTAGAGCATCTCCCGTCCAGTTTGAAAGCTGGAAAATTGTCCCATCACCTGCACTTGTTCTAGGTTCAGGTTGCCAGCGCTGAGGATTCCCTCTCTGCAAACTCCCCAGCAGGAACTCAGTCAACACATGGCTGAAGTGTTTTACAGCCCATCTGCATGTAGGGATGGGGCTGTTCAGAAGGCAAATCCCAGAAACGGAGAGAGGGATTTATGACAGTGTCCTACAGCCACTGGAAAGTTTAGGGATTGTGTCTCATCCCAGGTTTCCACTCTGAGGGGTTTCTTAGGCAAACAGTTGTGCCCAGAGCATGAAACACACCACTGTAAGGCACTAAAGAAGGTAAGCTTACTGATAAATTCCCACTGATTTAGTTATAGTATCATCCAGGATGTGGTGGAAACAGTTTGTTCCCATGTACAATCCACAGAAAGAAGGGAATGAGAAAGGAAATCACCTCTGTCCTGACCTCTGTCTCTCCCTCATCAGAAGCTGCTTCTGTGAAGGACCCCAATAGGTCTCTTCTCCACCATCCCAGGCACTACATTTACACCCTTACTGTCAACTTCCATTATTATTATTATTATTATTATTATTATTATTATTATTATTATTATTATTACTATTAAGTCTTATTGACAGACTTTTCTAACTGCATTTTCAGCATGTTTGTCCTTGCTTGCAGTTTCCAAATAAAACAAGAGGCAGAGATGCCCCTGTCTGAAGCAGAGTGCAGACACCCCAGGAAGCCAAGGAGAGCAACCCCCCTGAACCTGTTCACGTCACCTTCCTTTTCCTAAGAACCACCATTTCCCAGAGAGCCCTTTGTACCTGCCAACATTTGCACCTTGTAACCAAACCCCTCAAAAACCGATTCACCACTCTCTGTGTTTGATTTCTACCTCTAACCACGCGTTTTGCTCCAGCCCTGGTCACATGCCAGCACCCATCTGTGTAAATACACAATTTTTCTAGCTGAATTGCACATCCACAGCCACGACTCAACCATAGAAAGATCATGTAAATAATGGAAGCTGACAGCATAAGTAATTTTTTTCATGTATCAGACGCCGTGGTTGACTGCTGAACTGTGAGATCTGCTGTTTTTAGACTGTGCTAAGTTCTCCCCTTTCACCCCTGAAGATTCGAGACTAAAGGCTGGATCTTGAATCACAGGCTTCAGATGTTTTTCTTATCACACAGCTCAGTCAACACTCGTTCACATCCCGCGACCTTTTCCTGCAGAGAGCTGCATCTTCCTTCTGCCTTTCAAGGCCACTCATCCAAACGGTCACTGGTGGAACTGGGGACACAGGGAGTGACCATCACAAGCCACGTGGCTCCTCAGTGTCCTAACAGAGGGGGTGATAAAGAAGTCACTAAGCCCTGAAAGCAGGAGTGAAAGCACTGTGGAGCTTTTAGTATTTCTGCTTCCTGCCGTTCCCATTGAGTGAAGAAATCCATCTTGCAAATAGGAGAAATTAAAGACGGCGAGGCCAAATGCAGGGAGGAGCACGAGGCTTTAAAAAAAAGTGGCAGGTCTCTAACACAATGGCCTGTGTAATTGGTTCTTTTGAAGTTTCTAATCACTTTTGGAAAGATCAAGTGGAAGTGACAAGTGAGGCTATCGGAACAGTGACTCCGTACAATGGTGGCACATGGGACTCGAACCGGTTTGTGTGGTAATTGTTAATTGTTTGGGGGCTTCCTCTAAGCACAAAACATATCTGAAGAGTTGCTATTAGGGAAAAAAAAAAAAATTAAAAAAATCCTCCCGGCATAAATTATGTGGTCAGTGTTTCAGATCTCATACAAATCATTTGCCTGTGAAAATGTTATCAAAATATGAGCTATCCCTTTCAAATATATTTTAAACAATGTTAATGTATTTTCACATGTCATCAGTTGACAGCTCCACCACCGTCGCTCGTCAGCCACCAGGGAAATTTGCATGCATTTGAATTCACCCTGCCAAGCACAGGCAGCCCAGACTGACAGCCCATTTAACTGGGTGATAAGTTAATCTGTACAACATTTGATAGATTTCTGTCTTTTACCTAAGCCAGAGTTGGTGAAAATGATTCAGCGACGGGATTTGCAAACCGGTCGTGTCTCTGTTCGGTCTCGGTGGGAGGTGTTGTATTTCTCCATGGGTAATGCTGATCTCCACCCGAGCTGGCCACACTAAATACCATCCCAGACCCACCAGGAATCACTCTTTCCAGGCTTTTCCTTCCACAAATCCAACTCTTCTGCTAAAACTCAAGTTAATGATGAACTCTGAGATGGTTTTACAAGGATGGCCGACGATCTCGATCCACCACCTGCCTGCTCCTGAGCATTCCCTGTTCCCTCAAGCAGCAGGGCACATCCAAGGGTTGGATTAGACCCTGGTCAGGTTCACCCTGTCCCAAGGCTCAGCACAACACGAGGTGGTCACTGCACACCAGAGCAGCTAAAATTCCAGCAGAAAACAACATCCCACAGCCCCCCAAAACCACACATCCCTCGGATGCTCCCAGTCATCATTAAACCAGACACCACGAGGTTTCAGACACATCCCTTGCATTGCCAGAGTTTTTCATTAAAAAATCCCCTACGTCCAAAAACACCTTCTGCTCCCTCACAGAAACACTGATTACAGCAAAATCAGTGATTTTCGTTTGCAAGGCCACCCAAACAGGGGGCTCAAGGCTTCTGCTGGGGTTGTGTATTTAACCACAACAAAACGCAGAGGGCATTTTGATGTCTGGAAATGCCCAGAAGGAGATTTTTATTTACTTTCTCTTCCCCAGTACATTACCAAAGCCAGGAGCCTCAGTAGTCAGCAAGCCATTATTTATTTATTCAAAACATCTTTCATTTCCTGAGATGCAGTGTGTTATTTACAGGGCACACACCGTGTTGTTACATGAAGTAAATTTCAACAGGCAGATTAAACTCGGGATACTTCACCCATAATGATATATCCTGATAATGGCCATTTTCAAAGAGTTGCTAAAATGTGAGTAAATATCTCGCTGGTTTCAGGAGGAAATGCTCTGAAAGGGCAGGCAGGGCAACAGAGCTGCTGCCATAGGCAGGCGAGTTTGATGAATTAAATTTAATGGATAGACCCTTTGTTCCAAAGTTGATGGAGAGCTAGAGAAAGCTTTGGAAACACAAGAGATAAATCTGTGCTGAGCCCTTCGTTCAGATGCAATTTCAAATAAAAGTAGCCCATTGGCAGCTTTTGGAAAGGAGCGTTTCCTCACCAAGGCAGAGGTGCAGGCTTAAAATATTAATTAAATAAAACTCACGTCTACATAAACCTTGAAAGCAGACACCAAGAAACAGAATATATTGAACCTAAAGGCAGGGGAAAGTGGGAATATCCGTGGGCAAGTTCCAATGGGGAAATGCGGGTCAGGATCCTACTCCTCAGAATGCATCACCCAAAATGCTCCCTATTTACTGCACAGAGTGTTAGTTTTAGAGACAATGGGATTTTATACATTTTTTATGTATAGAAACCCTTAATGTGAGCAACCAAACCTCATCCCCTCCCCAGGACTGTCATGAGTCCTTCCTGATCTTCATATGTGATATGAAGGCTCATAATGCACCTCCTAAAACTCTAATAACTGCCTGAAAAATCAGCAAATTGATCCGTTTATCCAAGACAAATACATTGTGGACGTTGAACTGTCATAACCCTCCTCAAAAATCCCATCTGTTTTTTGTGATGCACACCTGTAGCAACTCACTGGGCAGAAAACAGGCATGGGAATGGCGTGGGAATAACCTGTGAATCCACAGAGCACAACAGCAAAAGAGGTATTTAGCACCAAAACGGTGGTAATTACGATAAATTTAGAAAGTGCTCCGTGTTCAGAGGCTCCTCAAAATCACCCTGAGCGAGGCTGGGCAGGGACAGGGCTGGAGGGGTGGGAAATCCTTAACTGTGAACCGGGAGAGACAAATGTCTTAAAGAAAATCAATTCTGTACTGAAGTTTTAGAAGCACATGACAGGAAAGAGAAACCTATACTGTATAGTAATAATAATAATAATAATAATAATAATAATAATAATAATAATCCTCTGGGAGCAATAAGGAGGTCCTGGGCTGCTCTGAACTCCACACGCTGAAGCCTTTGCAGCAAACTCAGAAAAGTGTGTGCATCCCCCAGGAAGCCACTGGTGCAACTGGTCTAAAACACCGAGACACTGCAAATCTGAGCCCTCTAGACTGCAGAAGTGATGCTGGACAACCCAATTCACATGCCTGAGCCTTAATTTCTCCCCAAAACAGAGACAGGAATCCTACTTTTAGCTCTGAAGGTTCACACAGATAGGCACGACCTCGTACAAAGGGACCCAGCTGCCGCTTGAATAAAAATAATTTAACAGGGGATAAATAGCCATGATATTAGGGGTGTGAAAAGCCAAGAGGAGAGTTAATAGGAGGAGAGGGGGTGGTGTGATGGGTAATGAGGTGCCTACAGGGGAGGGAATGGGAGCAGGGCCAGGGACAAAGGGTTTGTGCCCGGAGCAGTGGCAGGGAGGGAGTCAGAGGGTCCAGCACAGCTCGAGGAGGTGCTGCCCTGATGCTGGAGCTGCTCTGCAGGGCTGGGATTCACTGGGATGTTTCATTACCCTGTCTTTGTCCTGGGAAAGCTCTTGGCACGGGCTGCACGTGGCATCAGCAGCACAAGGAGCAGCAGGGCCCCGTCCCTCCCACGGCCACCCCAGACAATGGAGTCAGCTGGGGACAGAGCGGGGAGCCCTCGGAGCAGCTCCTGCCTTTTATCCCTCACTGCAAACGGCATGGAGGGAAAAATGGAAACCAACCACTCAAAAAAACCCCACAGAACGTTTGATTCGATGGAAGGTTTGGCTACTGTCAACTGCGAATCAAGAATTAGGATTTTTACTAAAACTGTTAAATTTCTTGAGCTTATTTTAACTTATTGCACCCCTTACTTCTTTAAGATAATGATCGATTTATCAGCTTTCTGCTCTCACAGCACACTGGAGACTGCAGGAGCACAGTCCATGTTTTCTGCACCCAGTATTCCATCTTGAGGCACAGATTTGTCTCTTCTGCAGCCAAAATTGCAACATTAAACACTATAACTGTAATCTCCTGGCCACAAGACCAGATTTTCCCCTTCTGCCTTGACCAGGGGTCAACACTGATGTGCAACACTTCGTCCAAAGTGTTTGGCAGCAACCACTGCAGGCAAAAAATTCCACTCTGCAGGATTTTCAGCCAGGACAGAAAAAAAAAAGAAAAAAAAAAGGATGCCAATTTGTGTAAAAAAAAAATATGAATGCTGATTTTAGATAATTAAGGCTTCAGTCCTCTCGGTTCTTTGAAAGAAACCAAAATGGTTTCCAAATATTTTCTTCTTCCTTCAAGCCTGTTAAAAGCACCCACAAAACAAATCTAACACCTGTATATACACACAGTGGGTATTTAGGATATTTTTCAAACGAACATCTTGAAATTCAAAGAGAAAAGAGAGGGACAGAGAGAGAATCGCGAAGCCTCTCTTTCCCACCAAACAGAACTCTGTAAATCGAGCAGCTTTCCCGAGAGCCAGGGAATGTGTGCCGTGTGCTCCCCATGGATACCAGGGGCTGGCTCCCCCTCCGTGGTAACCACGGGCACTCACTCGGGTCCCTCTCCCATATGGCACAGCAGCCCCAGCCAGCTCAGGTAGCAGAAGGCACTCCAAGAATCCAGCCTGACTTTCCAGCACATGAAGCATGGAAGGGTCGAGCTGAGCCTCATCTGTGTCCCTACAAAACCAGAAGCGTTGGCATCTGCAATCCAGAGCATCGTTTGGCACAGTGGAAAATTTTAAAGTAATTTTCAGGTTTTTTGTGTTGGTTTGGTTTTTTTTTCCCATCCTCCCCCCCTCCAGTGCCACATGGTGATTTTTGTCCTTCGGAGAGCCAAAGGCAAATACAGGCATGCTCAACCTCCATTGTCAAAGGGAGAGGTTTCCTAGCAACAATGCCGGTATGAATGGAGCCCAAGTTTCCTTCCCAATCCCTTATGTGACATGAGAGCGATTTGTAACACACAGGGAAGGGGAAAAGAAGGATCTGAGAGCCCTGGCTATGCAGCATCACCCAAATCAGTTTGTCAAGTTTTGTTGGCGCCACAAATGCCAAGTGCTTTCAAGTGTAAGGTACAGCCAGAAGGAAATCCTGGAATCTGTTCCCATCCTCTGTCCCAGCACCCCTCACTTCCCCGAGCCCCAGCAGCAGGGAAAGGATGCTGTCCACAGCAAGGAGAGCAGCCACCACCTCTGCTGCTGTGCTCTGCTTCTCAAATCACCGTAAAAACCTCTGCTTTGACCGGATTAAGCTTCAGGCAAACACCACTCATCCAAGGCTGGCAGGAGATCTGGGATGTGCTGGCAACAGGCAGGGAAACGTGCACTCAGCAACACCCAACTGCAACCGTGTCATTCCCTATAGAGCCCTCACATGCCAAATGGGAAGGGTTGGAAACAAGGGAAAATAACATTGGAGCACTGGAGCCCAGAGGAAAACACAGAGGAAAACACAGAGGAAAACACAGAGGAAAACCAGCACTAACTCCTGGGGGCTCCCACTGGCTGCTGCTCCCTCGGGATGGCTGCACCTCATTCCCTTCCTGCCCGGACTCATCCACACTGCACAACACCACAGCAATCATTGCTTTCCATCCTGGATGCCATAAAACATCCCTGCTCCTTAGCATTCCTTTTTTTTTCACCCCTCAAGCAGTCAGACCCCCACAGAGAGACAAAAAAGCTCCGTTCCAGGAAAGGAGAGGACAGAAATCAGAGAATCAAGGAGCCATGGAATGGTTTGGGTTGGAAAGGACCTTAAAGCTCATCCAGTGCCATCCCTGCCATGGGCAGGGACACCTTCCACTATCCCAGGTCACTCCAAGCCCCATCCAACCTGGCCTTGGACACTTCCAGGGATGAGCCACAGGTGTCCTGCTGCCCCCAGCCTCTGTTTTTAATTAGTGGTGTATGATAGGTTCCTAAATTAATCCTCTCTTCTGACAAACCAGGAGCCAAAGCGCCTCACGGAGCCACCAATTTGAAATGCCCAAAGCTGCAGGGTTTGAAGGCTGCACATTATGGTCTAACAAGGGAACAATGACCCCTCTTACCCAGAGTGGGCCCAAGTTTCCCATATCCCAAATGTGACTGTGTGATGCCAGAGATAACTCAGGGAGGGAACACCCCACGTTTGTCACATCTAGAAACAGCTTTTGGAGGCTGCAGCTCGTTGTGAGCTCCAGAGCTCCGGGATGTTTATTTACAGGGCACCGTGCAAGACATCTGTTCAGCCTGGCTTTTTAACTGGAAGGGAATTTATCCTTGGCAAATCAGTTTTGGGAGTCAGGAACTGGTTTCATGGCAGTCCGAGGGTTTGGCCAACACTATCATTTAGTTTGATTTTTGTCCCTTCTCCCAAGCCCTCTGCCACAAAGAGGCCACGCTCAATCATCCGAGATGTGCAGCTAGAAGTGATTAAATAAAATTAAAACACTTATCTGAGCAGTGGTGATGCTTCTGACAGATGAGGTTTGAAACGCTTTCTACGAATTTAACGGGGAGTGAGAAATCATCAGGAATATTGCAGGGCTGAGACCTGGCCAGATGCCTCCTGAGCTTGGCAGGGTGGGTTATGGGGACACCACCCTGCACTGTACATCACTGGGACAAGGCAGGCCAGGCCAGCTGGGGCCAGCACAGCAAGAGGCCACACTCAAATTGCTGCTAAACCACATGGAAATCTTCAAAAAGCCTCAGAAATAAATCTGGAGGATTTGCATTTTGGTTTTGCCACATAAGATATGGCCGTGCTCTTCTTTGGGCCTTTTTTTTTTTTGCACTTACCTGTGGGGAAAAGGACAAAAGCCCCGCTAAGGGAGGCACCACTGGGCACCAAGGTTTCCTCACCATGGCAAATACCAAACCCAGCCAGATGTGAGCCAATATCCCAGGGCAGAACATGGCACAAGAACCCAAATAAAGACAATCCTCCTTTTACCTATCCTTTTACCACTCGAAAAAAAAAAACCCATCATCTAAAAGCATTCAAGAAATCTAAATATTTACTTGAATAAAACATTTACATCCATTACCAGGCGAGACATTGCAAACAAGTCAGAGTAAGTGAATTTTAGCTGGACTTGGGAGCTGTGCAGGGTAATGACTGTGCTGACCAGCTTCAAAACCATGTTAAAACTACTGACTATTTATTATAAAATGCCTGCACAGAGGGAGAGACCTAATTGTGTGATGAAGATCCCAACCCCTGTGGGTATCACAGCACACTGTACCTGTTAGAGTCAGGGCTCATTAGCCTAATCACAAAGAATAATACTGGGAGCAGAGCTCTGCAAAGCCACTGATTTTTTACATCCTACGACTTTCACAGAAACACCCTTTTTTCCCCAGTTTGGTGGGGTTCTTTATCTTCTATCCCTGTCTGGCAACTGAGAGCCTTTCCCCAAATCCTCGCTGCGGACAGCAGCAACCCCAGGCTCTGCAGGGCCACAAACGTTCAGCATCTCCTGCAGTCCCTGATTAATCATCTCCATCCTCTCCCCACGTGTGGAGCCGCAGAGCTGGAGCAGGGGAAGGTGGTCAGCAGATGTGTGGGTGGTGGGCTTGGAGAGGGAGCTTTTGCTTTGCATTAATCTTGTCCATATAGGCACAGGGGCAGCAGGGATTTCTTTCAGTCTCTGAAATGTGTCACTGATGAGAAGCTTCCCTGTTCTGCCGCTTTGGAACGCTGATAGAAATTCATTTGTTTGGAATCTCTGTGCCTTGTTATGATGAGTTTTGAGTGTGGATGTGTCCAGGATAGGATTCGGACCTGTATGTTTAATTTTCCTGCTGCCCCCTTTTTCTCAGCCCTCTTCCCTCTCCTCCACGAGGCAGCACTGAACAAAGTTAACACTGATTTTTCATAAGGAGAAATATTGCCAGGATTGTCTAATCAGGCTGGTTATCCATATCCATGTGGGAAACATCACAAAGCTGCATTTTGCACCCTTTCCCGCCACCTTGCAAATAAAAAAATTCCTATTTGCTCACCAGAACCATTTGGCCATGGGTGAAAGGTCTCATCCTTACATCTGATTTGAATCGTGCTTTGTTCCCTCCCGTGGCTGCCTCACAAGGGCCACAGGGATGGAGCAGATCCCTGGACACGAGGTGGCTCCTCTAGGACAGCCCAGCACTGTCCCATCCTCCCAGCACGGAGAAGGTCACCCCAGGGCCCTGCTTTTTTGGGAGAGCCACTGTAAATGTCCTGGATGAAGGATCCTCACGGAGTGCTGTGGGATTTCCAGGCAAAGGGAAGAGCTGGTGTACAATATTTCTGGAATCTGGTGCTGCTGGCACCCTCAGAGCACGAGTGCAGGCCTGCAGGGACAGGCTGTTAACCCAGCCCCTGGAGACACGAGGAGTATTTCACTCCATATCCTTTCACCTCATAAATGCTTTTTTAACTGCGGGTTAATCCTCAACAAGGCTGCTGCTCCACTTAACTCCCCAGAAATGAAGACGTGTGAAGCTGTAAACCCGAGGCTCCTTGGCTGGCGGCGGCGTTGGAAGGGGTTCAGGGGGACCATGTGCTTTTCCAGTTAGGAGCTTTTGGCCCCTGTGCTCGGTGTTCCCTGGGGCACAGAGCCAGCCTGACCTCCCTGGCAGCTCTGTGCTCACCCCCTGTGCTCTTGCCCCTCCACAGAGAGCACTTTGGCACCAAAACCCTGACGCCCAGCGAGCCAAAGGCATCCCTAGATACGTTCACAGCCACTGCTACTTCCTTTGAGTTGCTCCAGAGGTGTCCCAAGGGCTCTGTGCTGCTGCCAAGAAGCCATGAGATCACTTATATATTAGCAATTACAGTATATTCACAATACATCCACAGACTCGTAGCACAGAGTTTTGCTAAAGCCAATACCTTCCTTATCCTCCTTCCCACACCCCCAGTTTTCCCATTTGTTTATCTCTGCCCTCCCAGGGAGGAAAGGTCAGAGGTGGGAGTAGGATTTAGGAGTGTTTTTTCTCTTAAACAAACAGAACCCACATTACTCAAATGATTCTTCATTTTAAAATCCAAGCTCTCTGCACAACCCTTACAATTTATAAATTCTTGAGGAAAGAAATCACAAAAAACTTTGCTCCTGGTCCTATTATAGGATTTAGAGAAGAAAAGTTCTCCCACTGAAGTTTTGGAACGGGAAATGCAGAGCAAGAGCAGCACAGAGCCAGCCTCAGGTTGGTCTGAGTTATTTCACAGTGGCCAAAAGCCTGTTAAGGCTTTGCAGAGCAAACAAGCAGAAAGACTCGACTCCTGCTGGGTCGTAAAGAGCCTGGCTCCTGTTTTTATGGTGTGGAAAAACCCAGGGAGAGGAGGGGAGGGCTGAAAGGAACAGGGGGTGATGGAGACAAAGTCAGACCATGGGACAACGTCAGGGCATGAGCTCACTTAGACAATTTCCCTCTCTTGGTTCCCACTTCTCAGGGCCTCCAGGAAAACACGGATTTTCAGGGGTGCAGTGTGTGGATTCACACCCAGCTCTGAGGTTTTTTGCTGCATGGAATGGGGGAACAAGCACAGGTTCATCTGGAAACCACCACCTACATAAAGGCAGCTAAAGACCAAAGCATCACCTGCTCCAAGAAGACCAAATCCATCTCCCAGTGCCCCAAGCACAGACTTGCTGCATCCTGGCTCCAACTCAGAGGACATTTGGGCCAAGCTCTGCTCCCCTGAGCATCCCAGGAAACACAGCTCCATTGGTGGCAGGAATGCAGCTGTACAAATTCCCATTATTCCCTCAGAGCCACAGAGGGGAAACCAAACAAGCCCCTGCTCTGAGCAAAGACTCACTAAATGTGTCTTGGCAAGTCCCAGCTTTAGCAGCCAACCTCACTCTGAGGAATTTAAATGGGTTTTCATCAGAAATTACTTGAAAGTGATTTCACCCTCTACTCCAGTCTGAGGAGACCCTTCCTGATCCAGCTCTGGGGTCCACAACATCAGAAGGATGTGGAGCTCTGGAGCAAACCCAGAGGAGGCCACAAAGATTTTCCAAAGGCTGGAACACTTCTGTTATGGAGCCAGGCTGGGAGAGCTGGGGGTGCTCAGCTGGGGAAGAGAAGGCTCAGGCAAGACCTCAGAGCCCCTTCCAGTGCCCAAAGGGGCTCCAGGAGAGATGGAGAGGGACTGGGGACAAGGGATGGAGGGACAGGATAAGGGAGAATGGCTTTAGACAGAAGAGGGTAAATTCAGATGGGATATTGGGAAGGAATTGTTCCCTGGGAGGGTGGGGAGGCCCTGGCACAGGGTGCCCAGAGCAGCTGTGGCTGCCCCTGGATCCCTGGCAGTGCCCAAGGCCAGGCTGGACATTGGGGCTTGGAGCAGCCTGGGACAGTGGAAGGTGTCCCTGCCCATGGCAGGGGATGGAATGGGGTGAGCTTTAAGGTCTCTTCCCACCCAAACCATTCTGGGATTCTCTGAAATATCTTCAGCCCCCTCATTTCTGACCTGGCTGTGCTTTAACCCCGTCCCAGGAGGCTCTGAAGGAATCTCCTTTGCACAGATCCACAGCAATCACAGCTGGCTCTGGGTCTGCACCTGCAGGTTGTGACCAAGATTCTCAGCTCCCAAAGTCTTCCCAACACGAAGCCACATCCCACTAAGTCTTGGAGTGCTCTGTTGAAAGCAGAGGAGCCAGAACATCTCAGAGAGATGATTAGAGAAAGCAGGCGATGAGGTAGATTACATCTTTACTCATTAAAGAAAGAAAATTCCTGTAAACCTGCATGAGCTTATCATAAAAGAAGTATTTTCCTTCCCTTGACAGCTTTTGTTCCGAAAAAAAAAATAAAAATAACATCTTGCACACCTCAAAAGCAGAGAAATAAACAAACATCCGAGTCACCTTGGGTTTTGGGGTGGTGGTTGTTTTTTCCTTTGCCTACTGCTAGCAGCATCACAATTTTCTCTGAGCGTGAAAATAAAAATAATATTTTACATTAAGAAAGGAGACAACTTCAGATTTGACAAAGCTCTTTTTCTTAGTATCGACAAGCAATCATCATCCATCTTACAAATGGGAACTTGCCTCAGAGCACATCCACACCATCACTGGATTTCTGGTCCTCAGAGGACTGGGATAACAAACGAATCTTCACCGGCTTCAATGATTTCAAAGCTAATCAGAAGATAAAAAGGCTGGCAGGACAGCTGACAATACATTACCAACCAACAACAGATCTGTGCAGGACATTTATGTATTTAAATTCCAGGCGTGGGGAAGCTCGGACACGTTCCTTGAATACGGGGATGTCGGGGCGAGGCGAGACAAAGCAGGGAATGGTAGAGCATGGATTGGGATTGGGGTGTTTTCCCTGCATCCCACAGGGCTGTGCCACCAGGATGGGACCCACACACCCCATAACATCAATGCTCCAAGGTGCCCAAAGGCAGCCCAACCCTCAGTGGTTTATGCAGGAAAATAAAACAAATAAGAGACGGCAAATCACAGCAACCCCATCCAAAAACTTCCAGGATTCCCTGGGAGACAGGAGGAGTCTCAGGATCAACACATTACATGGCACAGCAGAGGAATAAAACACAGCCCTTCCCATGATCCGAGTGACCACAGAAGGAGGAAAACTTAAATACGGTTAAAATTTGGGTAATGTACGAAAAACTTCCATGATTTTACACAGAATCTTCCTGACCTAGACCTTGCTTCCAGGGATTCTTTTTCCATGCCATCACCTGAAGCCCCCTGCTTGTTCTTTCCACGGGGTGTGGATATTTTGAACAAGGACAAAGGTTAAAATCCTGATTCTTAAATCAAGCACAGCTTCTTACTTGTCACAGAGGCCTCAAATTTCTCTGCATTAAGGTCAGCAGCCAAATTCCCATAAAACAGGCTCTGCAGAGGTGTTGGATCTCAATCATTCTGTCACTGTTTGTGTTTGGGACTCAGTAGTTTGTGTCCAAAAGGACCAATTTAGGTGTTTCTAACAGAGCAAGGTTTATGCAGTAAAACCTGCTCAGAATCTAATGTTCTTTCTTGTGCCACCACAACAAAGAGTCAGAATCATGGAATAGTTAAGGTTGGAAAACCACTGGAGGTCGTCTAATCCAACCCTTCACTCAAGCAGGGTCACCTCTGGAGGACATTACTCAGGACCTTGTCCAGAGACAGATCAGATCAGTCACAAATGCTGATGGAAAATGCAAATGCTCCTTCAGGATTTCCTGGGAAAACTCTTAAACCTATAGATAGCTCACTCTTCCAAAGAGTTCGTTCTCCAAGTTAAATGCCTGCACCTGTCTGACCTGAAATATGAGCAGCTATAGAGATCCCAGTGATCCAAAGCAATTCCTCACGTCTCCATCCCATGGAGGCACTGCAGGAGGAGCAGTCTCTATTCCCCAGCGGCTGTGCCAGGAGCTGGGGAGAATCCTCAGAGGGGGAACCCAGGGAGAGGTGGTTGGGGCATCCAACTCAGCCTTTGATGAGGGAACAGCTCCCAAAGAAGAGCTACAACGACCTCCTGCCTCTGGAAAAATGTTCAAAACGTGGCTCAGCCAGAATTTCCCATTGTTTCCCTTCGCCTCCTGACTCCGGAGTTCAAAGCAGTAAAGCGGTTTCAAAGAGGAATAAATCTAGATTTTGGTGACTGATCCCAAGTTTCCCAAAAGCTTCCAGAGGGAGAGGGATCACTGAGGGTAGCTGTGATCGGTGCAGGGGTGTTTGGATTATCTGCAGATTCCCTATTTTTCATGCAGAGAAACCTCTGTCACTTTGCTCAGTGGGGCTCATGAGGAATTTTGGCGGGAGCCCAGAATTCCTGGTGATCCTTTCTGACACCAGAGCTCTCCCATCACATCCACTTCGAGCCACTCCAAGGGGCTGTCACAGAGCTCCTCGACCCTGACTAAATCCCAGCTCCTGAGCAGAAAACAAACACGAGCCCTTTTTCACCCACAGTTCCCCTCACACAGGTTGGCGCCGAGGACCTGCCGAAAAAACATCTGGAAAAGCACCAGGATTGAGAGGGAAAGGGGCTGATGGGATGAGGGAAGCAGCTCTATCCCCCACACAACAGCTGCACTAATTTATTGCATTTTAGTCTTCGGTCAACTTTGAGACAACAACTGAAGAGTGAGTTTCCATTACAACATCCATCATTGTATCAACCTTATTTTTTGTGATATTTTGTAAATTACAATAAATTTGCTTTCTTCTGAATATTCAGATGCTTCAAAAGGTACCCAAAGGATGCAATTAGACCCTAGGGAAATATGCTATTATGTGCACATATCATGTTTTGCATAGGCTTTCCAGCATCTACATAATTTATGTTTTTCTGCATAATTTCCCCTTTTTATGTTTCCTATGTGTTTGTGAGATAATGCAGGAGTCAGTTCTCTCCCACCAAAAACACAGAGAGAACTTAAGTCTGTATTCTGACTTCACCCAATCTGCTTCACTTCCCGCAAAACCCTTGGAGAAACCCCTGGAGAAATCCTTTCATATGCACCAAACATCAATGCCCGAGGAAAAACCCAGAAGGTCGAGGCAGCTCTCTGAAAGGAACCAGAACCTTGTCCACTCCCATATTCATCTGGGCATTCCGAGGGGCCTCTGATGGATAACGTTGGAATGGGAAAGCTTTTAAACTGTTTCTAATCCTCGCCTCGCGTTTGAGCCGCGCGAAAATAATTCCCCCAAACTTTCAAGTCGCTTTTTAGCTTTCCACGCCAGTCACTCGCGTCCGGGCTGGCTTTTAATTAAAAATAAAATAGGGAGAACAATAAAAAAAAAAGGAGGAGAGTTTTCAGGCAGGATGCAGTAAAAGGTGATGCCTACTCTTCCTTTTTAACTCTGTTGGCTGGAATTTCTAATTTGTTGATTTGAAATTTATTTTAAAAAATTGAGTAGGGAAATAAAAGCGGGGTGGGGATGATTTCATGCAGGTGATCCCTGGCCACAGCCTGAGCCCACACCCAAGTACTTAAATATGGATATTCTTCATTTTTAGGATGTGATAAACAGCTCATGGACTGAAAATTGATATTTAATATCTTTGGTTGGATTTTTTGTGCTCTCTCTCAGGTGCCACCCAGGGATTTCTCTTCCCCAGGAGGTCAGGGACAAGAAACAGGGAAATTTCTTGCACCCAAACCCCATCCTCACTGCACCCCTCAGCCACAGTGGCTGCTCCACATGCCCCAGGTTCTGGAGTCATGGAGACCCCTAGAAAACTTCCTAAAAGTCAATTAATAATAATAATAATAATAATAATAATAATAATAACAATAATAATAATAATAATAATCTTCGGTCTCATATATTCAAGGGCTCAAAAGATTAAGCCCTTCAGCTTTAAAAATAAAAATTGTGACTAACACATAATTCACCCATTCTCCTCCTCCTCCAAAAAAAATCCAGCCTAATACAAACAACTACTCCCAAACATGGTCCCTGTAAGTGAAATTGGGAAGAAAACACATTTCCCTTTGTACCTTCCCCAGAATGTTATGGGCTAATCTGCTTATTTAAAACTCACTCCTGAGTCCGTGTAAAATCAGTCATGGAGCAGCAAGGAGACGTTATAAGAATGTTTTCTTCTTCTCAAACAAATGACAGCCTTCAAATTGCCAACAAAAAAACCCCTGAAAAAGTCTCATGTGAATTAAAGAAAATATTTCTGTTGTGAAACCTGCAGCGTGAAGCAGCAGGAATAAAATAATCTGGTAAAATTTAAAGAATAAGATTCTTTGTAGAAGACATAAGAGAACACCTGCTGCTTTCCTTATTTTTTATTTATTCTAATTAATAAGTTCAAACTAAGCAGTATGCAGATGTGTAAAAACAAACAGCCCCAAAAAAATTTAAAAATGAATACTTGTCATTAAAAAAGTTCATTTGAAGCTGAGAAACTGTATGATTAATTAATCAGAACAGAATCTGCTTGCTTTAAAGCCTATTGACATATGTTTTAAAATCATTTGTGTAATTCGAGATAACGAAGAGCAAGGACCACGTGCAGGATTCTCTCCCAGAGCCACCACCCCCTTGAGCATGAGAGAGATGATCACAGTCACTTGGTGCCATAAAGCTTATTTCTAAAATTAAAAATACAAAAGAGCAGAAAAATGCCTTTTAGAGAAGGTTTCTGTGTGCTCCAGCTCCTCTTTCTTCGGGGATCAGTGGAGTTCATTCATCCTCTCCCTCTTCCCTATATTATTTACGAATAAACTCAGAGTCTCACACCTTCCACAAAACACTCATTGATTCCATATATCCAGCCTGTATTGATAATAAATTTCCTAAGGAGCTGAAAGACTTAGAAAATGCTGAAGGTTTAGCCAGGGCAAAAGGCACTAAAAGGAATTACTTTATTCTAATGAAAGCAAACGCAGTAGGTCAAGTCCGGGTTTGGGGAGGTGAGGGAAGTGAAATAGTAAAAGAAATTTATTCAGGAGGAAAATTCCAGGGAGAGAGGACAGTGATGGAGGGAAAGTGGGGTTTGGGAATGGGCTCACGGCGTGCCCTCGGTCCCTGCCCTTAGACCTTTCTCCAAGCTCTTCCCAAGAAAACAGTGGAGCAATTTAAGATTCCTTTCCTCACACGATGTGTAAGGAACATCCTTCCTGCCACGCTGGCACCTCAGGAGAGCTGAGAGCTGCTTATACTAAAATTGTTTGGCCTCACCTTTGTGCCTCTAAGATGGGGAGCCAGTTCCTGAAAGCATCAATCTCCTCTTCTCCCCATAAATGTTGCTCTAATTTTAAATTATTTTCAAAATCAAGCAGCTCAGGGATCACCAGGACACTGAGGTTGGAAAAGACCTCCAAGATCAAATCCAACCATGGCCAAGGCCAACAGTCGGCCTTGGAGCCTTTCCTCCAAAGGTCAAACTCTGATGTTTCCCTGTGGAACTGGAAAATTAAAACAAATCCATGAGAATTCTGTGGGATAAACACCATGGGCAGAGCAGAGGAGGCTGCTCAGCCTCTCAGGAGCACCCAGGGCATTCCCAGCACCCTGAGCCATGTGGCTGCTCCAGGGCTGGGATCATCCCCTGTGTGCTGCCAGTCCCAGAGCAAACCTGTGACAATCCCCAGCTGCCCTTGAAGGTGCATAAATTAGAATTCATCTCTCAAAATGGATCGAAAGATGAAAACTACACCGGAGAAGCTGGAAAGGATGAACTTCCTTCCACTTCTGCCCTTCCCAAAGCATTTCATTTCTGCTGCTCCTACTGCAGCATCAGCATCTAAACCAGAACTCCCCTAAATCATGGTCATGCAAGAAATAAAAATCCCTTACAAATCTCTTTACGCAGAGCAAAACAAATTTCAAACCAAACTCTTTTGAGCAGCAACCACCACCAAGAGTATCGGGTGTAAAATCCCCGTGGGGACACAAATAAATAAAAATCAACCCAGAGAAAACAAAATACAGCAGAGTCCTTCAAACTGCCTGGTACTCCTTGGTCATCTCAGATAAACCAAAACTGGCCTTTTCTCACTGAAAACCCACTTCAATGAACTGCAGGGTTTCAGTCCAAAAGTGTTTGTCAGAAAATTCCCAGGCCAAAATAGTTAAAGCACTGAGTCAGCACCAAAAAACAGTAGCTAAGGATTGATTTTGTATCCCCCTAAATTTTTTGGCACCTGTTTGGCATCTCCTGGTCACTAGGATTTACAGTCCAAGGAGGAATAGCTATCCATGTTTTATGGAATGTGCACAAAGATGTGTTCCTTGGTTCCAGAGGGGTGGGGGAGAGATCCCAAGCAGTTCTGACCTCTGCTATTTACAGAGACCTTTCCTGGCAGGGGCTGTGCTCCCAAGAACAGCCAAGAGATTATTTTCTCACTCAACTTTTTTTATTTATAGCATTGTAAAAACAAACGTGACATATTTAGGGGATGTGTCATATATTAAAAAAGCTCAACCAAGGCATATTTTGGGCTTTTTATTTTTAAAGTTTGTCCTTTTTAAAACATAATTTCCTGGCTGGTTTTCTATTTTCTATGATCAAAAATTTATTGCAATGCCCATCTTTTGTACCCCTTCAATTACCACCTCCAAAAAGCAAATAAGTAGAGACCCTGTTGAATTTTTCTGGACCAAGAACAATAATAAAATTCCCTTTTTCCAGCAAAAAGAGAGCATCAATGAAAGTTAAACCTGGCTCTAAAAGGAGCTGAGCAAGTGCACATTTTTTTCAGCCAGTTCCTACACACAGTCCCCATCCTAAGCATAAAATCAAAAAAGAAAATATAAAACCTGGTTTTAAATCCAACTGAGCTGCAGTGAGTTCATCTTCTTGATCAAGATAAGTATCTGATCCAGGCTGAAGGGACACAGCAGCTCTTTGAGTGCAAATATCACCTTTTAATTTTGGTGGGTGCTGAAGAACATCAGCCCAGCTCTGAGAGGGAGCAGACAAGATGCAGACTTTGGAAATGGGAATTCCAGACATCACTGGGGTAAATTCCCACAAAATGACAGCAATAGGCTGGGTTAGGACCATCCTTTAATCCCCCAGCACACTGCCATCAGCACCTCTTAACTAATGGCACGTAAAAAGGTGGCTATTTTTGAAATATTCATGGAAGAGGGGCCTGTGACTGCACTGCCATAAACCCCAGGAGTGTAAATGTCTGCTCCACTCCCAGCCCTGCCCTTTCTTGCTCTTTAAAAGTCCCCAGTGCTGATATTTTCCCTTTTCCCTGGAAATAAGGGTGGTTTCACAGCTGTTTGTGCCAGTGCTGGCACAGCCCCACGGGACAAACCAGGGCACAGGGGTTAGTGCAGGGATTTAGGCTAAAACCCTGCTCAGGCCTCCCTAAGCCAGGTCTTAAATCATCAGTATGGACCCAGTGAAGAGATATTCAGCATGTGATTACCCCAAAACACCCAGGCAGCACTGGCACATCCCACAGACACACCTGGAACACCCAGAATGTTCTTTAAACAATAAATCTTTAAACAATAAATCAGTTTGTTACATTCCCTGCTTTTCAGAGTGCAGGTATTTTCTAAAGTTAACCTGGAAAATGCAGCACCACAGTTCTCTCCTCTCACTGTCTTTGAGCAAACTCACTCAGTTTCCACCAAAATGGAAACTGAGTGGCTTTTCCCACAAAACTCCAGCTGGGATGGGCCTTGTTTGGATCTTTCAAAGATGCTCCTTGCACGTTACCAACACCCAGGGCTTCAGTTTGTGACAGAAAATGGCAAAGTCTGACATCTCTTTACTCACTAAATCCTCATTTTACACACATGGGGTCATCTGTTTTTAATGTTAATTGAGAGCAGGTCCTGAAATTGGGAGCAAAAGGCCCATTCCAGTGCTCAAAAAGCCTGTACAAAGTTATCCACACCTCCTCACTGACATTAAAAAAAAAATCCCCAACCGAAGCCAGTTGTAATAAAGCAGTGTGTAGAAGGGGGAATAAAAGCAGAATATTATAATTGATTATTTAGTGCAAAAAAAAAAAGGAGGAAAATTATCACAGGTGGTGATGGCAGATGCAACAGCCCAGGAAACTTGGCAAAATACGGATTATATTTGATTACTGCTATGGATACTTCTATGGTGAGGGTCCAACTCCTTCTAAACCCTTCCAACAGCAAGCAGTGACATATAACAATATAAAATAGAAGTTACAGAGTTTTTTCTCCCTTTTTAAATAAGAAAATCGCTGCAGTCAACACCAGCTGCTGTGAGATATTAACCGCCCAAGCAAGGCAATGAAATTCCTTCAGTAAAACAACGGCAGCACTTAAATGTTTAAAAACTGCTCATCATTGTCAGGTCTCAGAATGGATGTGTGACCACATGAAAGACTCCACCATGCAGATTTCATCATTTTATAGAGGGTCCAAAGCCACTGTATTTCCAGGCAGTGAATTAAATGGTATTATTAGAGTTAATTAGTGACGCTAATTGATTTTAATGATTTTTTAAAATTTCCTGTTCTGCAATATTTTAGGATTTTTGGCTGGTGGAGTTTTAGGGAGATGCTGGTGTGAAACCTCACCTGGGGCCAGAGATTTCATCCTGATGGTTCAGGCATCTTCCACCATGTCCCATCCCTGGCAGTGTCCAAGGCCAGGCTGGACACTGGGGGTCGGGGACCCTGGGACATTGGGAGGTGTCCCTGCCATGGCAGGGGTGGCACTGGGTGAGTTTCAGATCCCTTCCTACCCAAAATATTCCAGGATTCTTTGGTCCTCTGCACCTGCTGAAGAAATCCTTGTCCATTGTGTTGCACATTTGAGGAAAAAAACCCTATAAATATAAACTAAGGCTGTTGTTTATCCTTTCATGTGGTGTTTTATATAAGAAAAAACAATGACAAAAAATTTCTTCCAATAATTAACTTTTTCAAGGGCATTTTGTCCAGTAAAATTAATTTTTCCTACACTTTTTAGACATTTGAAAGTAAAGAGTGAACCATCACAAAGGGTTTAGGTTTGGAATACACACATCACCGGTGCATTCATTCTTTTTTTTAGGAAGTTTTCCTGATCTTCAGAGAGGGAAAAGTCTGGGAAGCACAAGAGCATCACGAAAAGAGTAAAGGGGACTTGAGCAAGGGCTGCAGGATGGGCACGAGCTCTGAGCTCTGCAGAGAAATGACTCAAAGAGCCCCAAGTTGTGCTCACCCACTTCATCTGTCTTTGCCTCTGTTAAGAGCAAACAAATTGTTCTTCATATAGCTCCAGCCTCACCCTTAACCTCCTGAAGGATCACAGAAGAAATATGCCACTGGTACCCAGGAGAACTCCCAGAGGTTTATCTGCAGGAGGTTCAGCATTTTATTTTACCTCTCTGAAATATAGACCAAATACGAGCTCTCGCCTCATACGAATCTTCTACAAATCTCCCTTTGTTCTGAGCCTTTAGAAAAAAAAAAAAAAAAAACCCTGAAAATTTAATACAATAAATCTCTGGGGAGAAAGAGGAGGTGGAATGGCCCAAAACCAACAGAGAAAGGTAACTCCAGGCCACAATTTCAGACCTGTGTCCATCCACCAAGAGCTGCCCACGGGGGCATGAAGGAGACCACAGAGCAGACAGGGTGGGCTAAGCAGCCTCACCCTATAAAATAAATAAAATAAACCCCACATTGGCCTGGACATCAGACAACCTCCATCTCCCATGGCAAAGAATAGAAATAAACTGCAATAATATTTCTATTTAAAAAAAAAAGAAAGCCCTTGAGCCATCCCTCCCCTTGCGAGCAATCAGGATGTTTTTCTCTTTCAAGCTCTGCTTTTCTTTTCTGTGCCGTGAATTTGCATTCCCTTGTCTGCCTAATTCCAGTTACGGGGGGTTTTTTGTTGTTGTTGTTTTAATATAAAATCTCTGTGGCTGGCAAAGGAGTCAGAAAGTGAAGATGCACTTCAACTCCTCACGTGTTCCCAGCATCCTTGTGGTGGAATTGGCCCCTTTAGAGAATCAACTTCTGACCTGCTCTAAGTTCCTCTTCACAGGGATGCATGAAAAAAGGAAACATTCCTCATTTTACAGCATCTCCTTTAACCCAAATTTTATTTAATTTTCTTGTTTACCAACAATCACCCTCACTTCCACCCAGCACCCACACCCAGCAGGGAAACCCCTCCTTCCTTTTTGCACCAACTCACATTCAATTAAGCCATAAAAGATTCTTTTAAACCCCATAATTTTTGGACAGCTCATTTTTCACCCAGAGATTAAATCCCTACAGCACAGGGGCACTGCAGGACCTGGTCCCCATCCTCACCTACACCCCAGTGAAAAATAAAAGGAAAACACCAAACCAAAATAGTGGTTTTTCCCAAATTGAGAGCAATGCAGGTGGAGGGAAAGGTGTCTCCTGGAAGTCAATAATTACCCTATAATCCTGAGGCATCCTTTATCCTGGAAAATTGATGTAACGGATGTGAAGGGTTCACATGAAACAAATATACAGAAAAACCACGTCCAAACAAGGGCTACGGTTGTGCATTTCCCATCATCTTCCCCTCTGTTTGTGTCTGACAACACTGCCCAAAAAACCACTGTGGATGTTTAACAAACCCTCAGTTCTCCTCCCCCTTTCTTGTATCCATCTCATTCCTGCCAATATCCCACTTGCAGCTCCATCTCATCCAGGCACAGCCATTCATTCCCCAGAAAAAAAACATTTTTGGGATGCGAAAACAAGCTGTGATTTGTAAGCAATTTGATATTCAGTGTTTTTCTAGCACTAAATGGGGTTCTTTTACATAGGAGCAGCCACTGCTCCACCATCTACTGATAAATGACATCAAATTAACAGTAATCAAATCAAGGTTTCAGCTGGTACCAAAGTGTTGGTTAAACACCAGTTCTGGACTTCACTGAGCAGTGGCTGAGCAAAGGAAAGGCAGAAAATCAGGAGAAAAAGGTTGGATGGGGCTTGGAGCAGCCTGGTCTGTGTGAGGTGTCCCTGCCCATGGGATGAGATTGGCTTTGAGGTCTTTTCCCTCCCAAACCATTCCATGATTCTAAAGTCAGTCCAACCTGTCACCATCCCCCGGGTTTTCCAGCTTTCCTTCCCTCAACAGGAGATTTTCAGCATCCCCACACCTCATCCAGAGGTTTAACAGCTCCTAGAGAAATCCAGTTCATGTGAAGGTTACAATTCCTCACAACTCCTTTGCTCCCTGTTATACTTTTGGGGCTGAAGGGGGAAAAAAGGAAAAGGAGAGGCAAAAAAAACACCCCATTTTGCCTCGATACAAAGCAAGGATTTGCTGGCTGGGCCAAAGAGTTTGGGGAAAAAGGATTTTCTTGTCACTGCCCCATGACTCCCTGCTGGCTGCTCCTTCAGATTCTTGGGATACCCTCAGCAAGCCTTTGCATGGATTAACTTCCAGAACACACATCACCCTGGATGCTGCCACTTCCCAAGACAAATTCCAGTCTGATCTGTCACAAGACCATTTCAGCTGATTTTTCCCTGCCTATTGAGGAACTAAAATTCCCCAGAGCTGGGCAAAGCAAGGCCATCAGCAAATCACAGCTAGGATGTGTCCAAGAGGATTTTAAATCCTTAAAACAAGGCTCAAAATAACATAAAAATTAATTGCAGCCTCACCAGGCAAGCGATAAGGAATCTGTGTGTGTTTTCCTATATCCATGAAGAAGGAAATCCTTGGATTGCACTGCCCTGGTGCCGTTCCCCTCCTTCTCTGGGCAGGGTCTGTTCCCTTCCACCAAAGCCAGCAGCAGGGAGCAAGGATCAATTTACATCCCATTGCCAACCTGTCTCCAAAGCTTCCCAAACTCATATTTGCACCAATTGCAGGAGGAGGAGACAGAAGAACAGAGGTTGGAAGGTGTTTTCAAAAATACAAGGCAAGGTTTTCATAAAATTCCCAAAATGAAGTCTTCCACAGGATAAATTTTGAAAAACGTCATAATTATTTTTAATGCAGCCAGGAGCTTCAAAAATGGCATTTTTCCCACTTAAAAAGGAAGGGAAGAATAGGTAAATAAAAAGCTTAAATAGCGCAAAACAAAAATCAGTGGAGTTTTTGACTGCTCTCCTTTAATTTCTGAAGCCAGTGCAGTTGTGTTTGCACCCAGCAGCTCTGAACTGGGCTTGGGAAGATTCCGTGTAGGGAGCACTTATCCCTCAAAAGGTCCCCTGCTGATGGCTGCGAGCAGAACTGCAGGAAAAAAAAACCTGCAAGAAAAATATTTGCAAATATTTTAATAGTTGCCAATTTTCCTGATGTTACGGAGAGCGTGGCAGGGGCTGGAGATTTTCTTCAAGCCTCAGCTTTCACAAGCAAAGATTAAATGAGAATCAGAGCCTTCCTTCAGATAAGCAAGAAAAGCACAAGTCCCCAAAGTTGCAAAAATTCTTGCAAATGTGTTCCAGTGACAACAGAGACTCAGAAATAAAAGGCCAACCTTAAAAAAAAATAAATAAATAAACAAACACAAGAAAATAACAAAAAATTAGGTTGTGGGGTTAAGTAAAATGATTTTTTTAGAAGTTATTGTTGGCAGCTTTTCCACTTCATTTTTTTAAAGAATTTTTGGGTTTGTTTGCAGTCTGCACATACAAACACTAAAAAAAATTAATAATAATCCTGCCAGAGAGAGTTTCTCAGTGAAGAAGCTTTTCCACAAGAACCAGAAATAAGGGATTTACATCCTCTGGTTTCTTCTTCTGTATACAAGCTTTGTCTTGGGGCTGCCACTGTCAGTGGGGAGAGGGATTTCTCCAGAGGGAGAACCACGGCACCACTGGAAGGAGAAGCCTCTGCCTAAAGCTGCTCCTTTCCTTCTCCTCACTGACGGCAGGAGAAGCTGAAATCCCATCTCGAATTCCCAATTTCCCAAATCCCAGCTGTAGGGACCGTGCCTCAGCATCACCTGGCATGAAGCATGAGGCTCAAATTGTCCAATCCGGGCCTGAGAAATCGCAGTTTAAATAACCAAAGACACAGACAGCAACCACCGAGCTGGGATGGAGATGCACAATTAAACTGAAATAACCAATAGGGAGAAAAATCCCCTAAATTTATTCTTCAGGCAATTTCCATGTACACAGAACTGTGCATAGCTGTGACACCTCCAATGACAGATTTTAAATGTCTTCCCCTTTTTTTCTCCCCGATAATCTCATCTTTCTCAGCTCAAAAACTCCAAAGATGATAGGAATTTTCAAGACCCTGGTGACAGGAGCGAGCTCTGCCAACCCAATCCCTGGCACAGGCACTCACTGGGGGTGGGATGGGCTGTGGGAATGTCAGGGGAGATGCCTGGAAGTCATCGCTCCTGGCTCACCTCCAGTCAGCCACCGAAGAATCAGTCCCAGTAAAGTTCACGCCATGAGCACCGAGATGTGAAGTGCAGGGGAAAACCACGGGAAATGTTACATCTGCAGGGAAGGAGTTTAATAAATGTTTAAGGAAACGACTGCTCTCAAGACTCTGCTCTTCCCCGTAAAATGAAGATCTCGCTCGGACTGTGCCATGGAGTTTGTCGTCTCCCAAACTCAGTTGTCTCAATGAATTTGTGGGGTCCTGGGTGATCTTCCCGTGTTTCCCCACCCTGAGCTGGGGCCACGCTGCCTCGTGAGTTCCTTGAATCCTTTCCAACCCTCTTTCCCTGCTCCTCGGCAGCGAACACAGAAAACATCTTTAGCAAGTGCCTTTATTTCCAACTCAATTTCCGCTGATGACCCCATTCGAAATGCAAATGGAAGAGTCTTTCTGGAGACGCCTTTTGCAGCTTTTACCCCTTCCAGATACATTTGTGTTGGGTTCCTCACTGCTAGGCAGAGCAGGGCATTTATGGGAACACTAAAAAGCATGATCTGAACCCAGGAGAGGGCATTGGGATGACCTGTGTGTCCCCAAGAAGCCACCCTGCACAGAGCTGTCACACGGAGCCACTCAGAGAGCACACAGCCAGTGCTGTGCCATCCCACTGCTCATTTGTTCATTGTTCAGCCAGAGAGGGGCTTAGGAGCAGCAGCATTCATGTAAAAGTACCAAAATACTCATCCAAACCGGGCTGGATGAGGCTTGGAGCAACCTGGGATGGTGGAAGATGTCTCTGCCCATGGCAGGTGTTGGAATGGGGTGAGTTTTAAAGTTCCTTCCAACCCAAATCAGTCTGGGATTCATTAATTCATGACAAGAAGGACACGGAAGGGCTGGAACGTGTCCAGGGAAGGGAACGGAGCTGGGAAGGGGCTGGAGAATTCCTGAGGGAGCTGGGAAAGGGGCTGAGGCTGGAGAAAAGGAGGCTCAGGGGGGACCTTGTGGCTCTGCACAACTCCCTGACAGGAGGGGGCAGCCGGGGGGGGTCTGGCTCTGCTCGCAGGGAACAGGGACAGGAGGAGAGGGAACGGCCTCAGGCTGGGCCAGGGGAGGCTCAGGGTGGATATTGGGAACAATTCCTTCATGGAAAGGTTTGTCCAGCCCTGGCAGAGCTGCCCAGGGCAGGGGTGGAGTCTCCATTCCTGGAGGGATTTAAAATCCACGTGGATGTGGCCCTTGGGGACATGGGGCAGTGGTGCCTTGGCAGTGCTGGGGGATGGTTGGACTCTGTTTGAGAGGGCTTTTCCAACCTCAGTGATTCTGGGATTCTAAAGCAAGGAGTGCCACTACACCAAGCTATGAAAATGA
This sequence comes from Falcunculus frontatus, assembly GCA_013398115.1. Classification (NCBI taxonomy): domain Eukaryota; kingdom Metazoa; phylum Chordata; class Aves; order Passeriformes; genus Falcunculus; species Falcunculus frontatus. The sequence goes on along the minus strand of VZRV01006887.1, from coordinate 192,873 downwards.
GAGAGATTTCATTTCGGAATTCACTAAACCGATAAAAACCAGAAAATCTCCATCATTAGATTTTGCCTAAAAGGTTCCAGCACGCATCCAACAATTTCTGAACCGTGCCTGGATCACACATCCCTACACCGAGTCCTTGTCCTCCCTGATCTTATGGACACCTCTCTGAGGTTGCAGGACTTCATGGGCTCCCCAATTAGTAGAAGTTGCACGCAACACCTTGGACTCCCGTGCACAAATAAAGCAACACTTGGAGAAGTTGTATTTGATAGACCCAACAGAAAACTGCCAGCAGCCCAGGAATGTGCAACAGGCAATTAGGACTATTTAATACTCCCAGATAGAAAGGAAAAAAACGCACATGGAAAAGTGAGATTTATCAGGCAGTTAATTGCCAAGCGTTTTAATTTAAGAGTTAGGAAACTGTAATTCTAATTATTACCGCATTATGCAGTCATACATTTTCATACTCATGTAATCTAGGACCCTCGGAATGACATGACACATTTTAATTAAAACACAATTACTTATTGACGATTAGATCTGTTCAAACAGTGCCTCCCTTCCAGGGCCTTTCCCTGTGTTCTTCACTGGTGAATGGCACATCAGGAACAGGAAGAGCTCAGATGTGATGTATCAGATTTTTCGGAGAGGTGTTAATCCCTTTTCTTTGTAAGTTTATTTTTTAAAGCTGTCTCTCTATATCTCTAGAATTATATAAAGAGCTATAAATAACACAGATTTCTCCTTTAGTTGTGGTATAATTTGTGACTTTGTTTCTCTCTTTGCCGAAGAAAATTCACCCAGCCTTTTATTGTACATCACAACGAGCACATGAACCATCATAAACATCCCATAATTTCCATTATTCTTTTCCAAGTTAAATTTTCTGTTCACCAGCAGCTCCTAAAACAAGCCAAGCTTTACCAGGGGTAAGTTTTGAACCAAAACAAAAGAGCCAGGTGGATTCTGAAAAGACATTTCTCCATAGGAATGTACACAAACCACACCTTGGACATCTTTCTTAGCGAATTCTTCCCTCACTCCAGCCAAAAACCTATTTTAGATTTTCTTCATGGTCACATAAACCTTCAGATTTACCATCAAAACTAAATGCAACAATTTTTTAAATACATGCAAACAGACTTAACTTGTTTTTTGGCTGTAAACAGGAGAAAATAGAGGAGACATCAGAATTTTAACCAATTTTTCCCACTTAGTATGCTATAGAGCATTTAAAATAGCCTCAAGACAGAAAATTAAATAAAAAAAACTTACAGCCAGTTGACTCAAAATCCAACACACAAGCGCAGGAGACTGCTGTGATTTCCAAGGAAGCAAAAATCTGACTTTAGTTACTCCCTACTTTGTAAATCCAGGATCCAAAAGTTAATTTTAGTGGAAATCCCACTCTCTTTCACACTGAAATGCTCTGTTTTGAGTTGTCAGCCAACGAAAGGAGCAAGAGAAACAGCAAATATTTCCTTCCTTACCTCTGGCATTGAGGATTTCCCCCTTGACGACAACACTTCACACCTCATATTTGGGGGTGTTGTCCGTATTTAAGGGCTTGTTGCCACTAATTAAGGCCGATTCTACTTCACACTCCTAATCAATTAAGGTAATGAGCAGTTCTACCCCTCTGCTTAGAGAGCAGTGCATCGGTGAGACTTCTCAGCAGTTTAAAAGCTTGATCTTTTTTTTGCTTTGTTTCATTGGTTTTTAATATGGTGACATCTCAGCCTGGCACGTCTGATATATTATCAATATTTCCCACCAGGTCACCTGCAAGAATTTCTGGTCTCTGTAATAAAATTCCAAACAAAATACACCTGAGGTCAAATGTATTTATTTATTAATATATGCTTTGGAAGCTCCCATTGGAATTTCATCCCATGCTTCACTATTTTTTGCATGATAAGATTTTTATTCCTTTTGTCATTTTTTTGGTTCACACATAGTCCTCTTTTGCCAGATGTTTTGATGTCCAATCCCTGGAAAACCACCCAATAAAACTCTCCCACCTCCCCTGTGCCTTCAGGAGTGGGAGTGATTGAACCTTCATCATAAATTCGAGCTTTAGTCTGTAGGGAAAACATTCACGGAACTACAGAGCTATTCTGGGGTAAAGGACAGAACTGAACTTCCCAGTGACTCAGAATCTCAGCCAAACTTGTCCTAATTACGAAAGAGACAATTGTAATTTCTTGGGAGATGACAGCTGTGTTATAACACCTGAAATGCAACTTTCTGCACTGGCTGCAAATAATCCTGCTCCTGCTCCTGCTCTCCCAGGGAAAACTTGGGAAGCCCCAGACCAGGTGTACAAGGGGAACACAGGCACGTTCCAAAGGGGTTTTTCTCCAGGATGGTCACAAGTCCATCGAGATCGGCACCAAAACACGCACAGGGAGCACGAGCTCTAGAATCCTCTCAAGGCAGCAAGGAGAAAGGGAGCAGTTTTCCAGGGTGATTTTGGCAAGAGGGAGGATGATACAAACCTGGGAGGAGCTGTTGACTCCCTCAAGACCTTGACAAATCAGAGGGATGAAAACCACCGACCACGTGAAGTTCAACAAGGAAAAGTGCCCGATTCTTCACCCGGGATGGGGCACCCCTGGATTTATGGACAGACAGGGAATGAGAGGCTGGAAAGCAGTGCCAGGGAAAGGAACTCATGGATCCTGGTCCGTGGCCAGTTGGCCATTCACAGCTCCTGTGAGTCAGCAGTGCCCTGGAGCCAGGGGTCCATCCCTGTCCTGGGGGGATCAGGCCCAGGTGGCCAGGCCAGGGAGGGATTGTCCTGCTCTGCTCTGGGCTGGGGCAGCCTCACCTCAAGTGTTGGGGTGGTTTTGGGTGCCACAATATAAAAATGACATTAAACTGTTAGAGAGTGTCCAAAGGAGCCACGAGGATGGGGAAGGGCCTTGAGGAGAAGCCGTGTGAGGAGCGGCTGAGGGCACTTGGAATGTTCAACCAAAAGGAGACTGAGAGGAGAGCTCATGGCAGCTACAATTTCTCGTGAGGGGAAGACGCTGATCTCTGCTCCCTGTGACCCAAGGGAATGGCCTGGAGCTCTGTCAGGGGAAGTTTAGGATGGATATCAGGGAAAGGTTCTTCCCCCAGAGGGTGCTGGGCACTGCCCAGGCTCCCCAGGGAATGGGCACGGCCCCGAGGCTGCCAGAGCTCCAGGAGCGTTTGGGCAGCGCTGCCAGGGATGCCCAGCGTGGGATTGTTGGGTGTCTGTGCAGGGACAGGAGCTGGAATGGATGATCCCTGTGGGTCCCTTCCAACTCAGGATATTCTGTGATCTTCAGGCTGGTGCCAAGGACTAGGGCACAATCAGATGTCACAATCCAGCAACAGGCTCCAGCTCCCTGCAGCATCTCCTGGCTGGGATCCTTAGGAACATCACATGGACATGGCGTGGGACATTCTTTGCCTGTAGGTGCTCATTTTAAACTGCTCTCACTAATCCCATATCCAGAGGGTAGGCATGTGGAATTTGGGGTGAGGGAAAAAAAAAAAAATAGAATGTGGAGAGAGGGAAGCTTATGGAATATATTCATTTTTGAGATTCACAAAGGGGGAGTGAGAGCCGTAGCCCAGCTGATTTCACCAGTGCAGCAATGCTTTATTGAGATGGTTTTGCATTCTCCATGTGCAGAGAGCACCGAGGGATGATGTGTTTGCAGGGATTGCATTTCTTAAAGGAAGACAAAACCAATCAGCGATTAATATATAAAAGCCTGACACTCTATATAGGGATAAAAAAGAAATTACAGCTCCCACTATGCAAAACCTGTGGGGAAGCTCTTCAGTCTTCCCAGCATGAACAGGCTGGTGTTGAATATTCCCTAAAATCTGGTTATACTTGTTTATTCCAAGCTCCTCTGAAAATGATGATGCAGGACATGCTCTTTCCACTATTTCTTTAATTTCAGTGTCTCTTCAGTCACTGATGCAGAATTTCCCTCTGTATTCAAAGAGCTGAATGTGTTGGTTGTGATCTGCAAGATTTCGCTATACGAGTTCCAGCTCTCAGCCCTTTTCAGGAGGAAATCCTTCCTGTGGCAGCTTTGTGGGATATTATTGGGATATTTCCCAGTTTTCAGGCAATGAATCTCGTGCACCTGGAAAGAAATGGTCACACAAACATCCTTGGAGAGCTAATGTCTGATGGGAACATGTGCAAACCCACTTTAGCCTACTGGAAATTCGATTTTAATTGATTTAGATTTCATGTGTGAGAGAAATGGGATGACTGAAAAATGGACTTTTGAATGCCCGAGGAGAAAACCAGTTAGGATAATTGGGATATGACATCACAGTTGTCTGGAAGGGATGTGATGTCATATTTTCTCTCCATTACACCATATCCTGCAATGGGAGGGTCAACAGCACCAGTCATTGCCAATGCTCCACTGGAATTGGCTCCAGACCTCAGGAATTTTCACCTGAGCCATGTGGATTCAATATTCAACACAGGCATGGAGAGGGGAGACAGCAGAGATGATTAGAATGGTTAAAATAAAAGAATTAAAAAAAAATCAAAAGCAAAATGATTACTGACTAGGTTTGGTTGAAAAGGAGAAATGTGTCCAAATAATCCTCATCCCATCTCTCTGTGGGATGGGGAATGGGAAGTCCCCTCCCAGCTGATGGATAACTCTTGGGAATGTTTCACCTGAAGGCTTGGAGCAGCCTGGTCTAGTGGACAATGCCCCTGCTCGTGGCTGGGGAGTTGGAACAAGATGGTCCTTGAGGTCCCTTCCAAAAATTGGCAATTTTCAGATTTTTCACTCTGCAGCCGTGGGTTTGAGTGAAATCCTTCCAGTGGTTAAAAATGGTCTCTAAGCAACAAGCACTGAAATGTTTCCAAATGCTTTCTGCTTGACCCAGGATTTGTGCTGAGTTAGATGAGTAAACACTGGCATGACGTGACATCCCTGTTATTTATGTTCCATCCAAAGAAGTGGAAGATAACCTAGGCAAATTTCCATTATCTAATTATAAAAACCTCCTCATATTCCCATGAAACTAATTTTAATTTGATGAAAAACAGACAACTTGGAAATGGATTTCCTACGATTCGAGCGATAAGATTCTTTCTCAGTGTGTTCTCAATTTACCAAAGACTCCAAAATTGGAGATCTCTATTAATAAACATTGCTGGTTGCTCATGCAGCAACTTTGTGTTGTTGTACGCACACAAAAAATAAAATAAAAGGAAAAAGCTCCTCTGCTGCATGCCAGGGAAGGAGGAAGGAACCACACTGTGTTTTATTTCCAAGAGGGAGCTGCAGCAGGTGAAGCTCCTGCTTTGTTCAAAGCTGCTCCCACCACGTGGTGGTCACAGGGGTTTCCAATTCCTGTAAGAATTCCACAAAGAATTACCTTTGGAGAACAAACCCCATGGAAAGAGGTTGGAAGTGGAAGATCTTAAGGTCCCTTTCAACCCAAACCATTCTGTGATTCTGTGGTTCTGTGAATTACAGGAAGCTCCTTATAACCATGATGGAGCAGGGAATTACCTGCAGCAGAAACAAATTGTGTTTTGACAATTATTCCTTCTTGAAGATCACAATCCTGCTTTTCCTTACTCCTGGAAACTCCATAGCAGAATCCATTGCATGAGTACAGGTTACTGGCGCCTCTCCTGAAACTTCTGACCTTGTCCAGTGTCTAAAATGACCAGAAAAAAGGAGCAGCAGGAGAAGCCTCAGTTTTTGCTGCAGTCCAGACCCAGGTTTGAGCACTTTTCCTGAAAACTAAGCCACACAACCCCCCAATTTCCTGCAAGATCTAAGAGGAAGATCGATTTAACTAATGATGTGGGGGTTCTGTGTCCCAATGGACCTCACACATATTATTTATAGAATGCATTAATATTTCATTTTTCCCATCCCTAAACAGTCTTTGAGGGCGAGAAAAAAAAAGAAAGATAGCTGGAGACAGGTAACATTTTAATTGAAATTAATGGGATTGGTTTGATTTCACCTCTGAGGATATAAAAATCATTCATTTTTTTGTCATGAAAAGGATCTTTATGTCTCACCAGTGCCCTGACAAGCACGACAAGCTGTAGATCACACTGAGAATCCACCTCCCACCTCTCACTAACCTGTGCCGTGTAGACCATCACCCTCCAGTTCGTGAGAAACCAGCGAGGAAAAAAATGCAGAGATCATGAAAAGGTAGAGCTAAAACTCTGCTTTTCCTTGGGTTTTTTTATGCTGGGGTTGGCCAGCACGAGGAAAAGCCATCCCTTGGATGGGCAGGTGCCCAGGCAGCTGCGTTGCCATCTTTCCATCAGTGCCTGTCAGCAGCTTTAACCCCTGCCCAGGAACAGGCAGTGAGAGAAGCCTTTTATGCTCCCTCTGTGCTAGACCTGGGCTCTGAACGTGCCAAACTCATGAGCTGAGCAATCCTTTTTCTCCAAAGGCCTCTCTGGAGTGGTGTTGGAGCCTTTACAAGAGCTTTGCCAAATGGCTGCGGAGCTGAAGCGGCACCAAAGCTGGCAGTGGCAGCCAGGGGCAGGAATCAGTTCATCACAGCCCTTTTAGCCCTCCTCTAAATCGTTCTGTGCTGCCAGAGTAGGTGCAGGAACCTCTTGGCTTTAATTCATGGGATTAGTATTTATTTTTCCTATAACGGTTTAGGATGAGATTGGGTTTTCTGAAGCACCTGAGCTGCTCAGGAGGACAAACCACCGAGATTTGGGCTTTGAGCTCCCTCTTTGTGTTTGAAAAGCTGAGTCAGTGGAGCTCACGCTCCTGAGTCACTTAAATCACTTTCATAAATCCCATTAAATCCTCATAAATTTAAAATGGACCACAAACAGATCACCACCCCGACCCCAAGCTACCTCACAGCTCAGCCCCAATTTTCCTCCAAGCACCCTCCTTCTTGCTGTCCATCTTGGACTAATTTTCCCTTTTTCACAGAATCACAGAATGAACGAGGTTGGAAAAGACCTTTGAGATCATCAAGTCCAACCTATGACCTAACACCTCCTCATCAAATCAAATTTCATTAAAATCTCCTTTATAAAAGCTTTTTACTGTACATTTTCCAATGACCATCACAGTCCCAAAGGTCAGCAGAACCTTGGCTGACTTGCACCTACATGAATTCAGTCCCAATGTAGAGGAAGGTCTTGAAATCATTTCTCTTCTGTTGTAATTTGCAAATTATGGATGGGAAAATGAAATACAACTCACAGGCAGAAGTGAGGAGTGAGTAAAATCCCACAGAAGCTGCAAGAGAGTAGATGGACAAGTCATATATGGCACTGACTCCTTGGAAATTGAAAGGAGTACAAAAATATACCTAAAATTTCTCTTTACTGCCAGCAAACTACACTGAATATAAAAAGGAATCTTATAGGATTTTGTGTTAATTTTTTCAGGGAAATGCACATCAAAACACCTCAGGAATTCTCTGTGAATATCAGGCTTTCCTCCCCTCAGTTATCCTAACCTGATTTATCAGAGTTGGGATCCAGAGCACACAGCACAGCTACTGAAATACCCTGGAAATACTGAAATACCCCAGAAAACATGGAAAAATCCTACAAAAACCCTCAGTAGATGTTTTGGGGTTTTTTTTCATTTCAAGCCACGGACCGGGTTAGTCAAGTTCCTTTCAAGGAATGAATAGATAATAATAACAACTGCTTCTTCCGAGGAAAAGTGACCTATATTCCAGGTAAGGAAATATTCCTCCCAACGAGGGACAGACCCTGGCATGAAATGCTCTGCTAATAGCTACACTTGTATTATTTTTCATCTGGGTGCCCCAAGGATCTTCCTCCCCTATTCCTATGCCCAGTGCAGGGCCACCCTTTGTTACAACATTAAAATCTACTTAATATTTTTTTATCATTTCACATCACAGCCCCGGTAATTGCACCCTCAGGAGCAAGGCTCCTTCCTGCGTCTGCTTTTCAATATTATTGGCATCTCCCTCATTTGGGGACCTGGAATGATCTTTTTTGCATTTTCCCCGTGAAATGACAAACACGGCTGGTTGTGGCTCAAGCACTATTTGGAGCATGACCCCCTCGGCTCCTGGTGTTATCCAAATTAGATTTTGATCTTTGTCAATTAGGCTTTGCCACTGTGGACCTGCTGTGCCATTGTCAGGAGAATCCCTGTCAGGGTTGGGAAGTCAGTGAACTTTGGAAGCCTTTCTCCACCTTCCAGGGATGCAGTTTTACAATTAGAGCTATATAAAAATATAATAATAAAAGAAAAATTTCTGTCCACAGCCCTATTTCTGGCAATCTTTGCACTGTTTGTCCTTAAACCAAGAATCACTCTCAGCACAGAGAGCTCTGCCTTCCCATGGCAAAAAAAAATCCAAGCAATCCTGATTTCCACAAGCAATTTGGCTTTCCTTTTGCTCCTTTTAATGTTCCTGGCTTTGTAATGTAGCCTGCCATGGATTTGTCTGGGGGCCAGTTTTGCTTCTGGGGGGAAAAAAATAGTGGCCAACTGAATAAAAAAGACGAATTCCAGGAAATCTTCTCTGGTTGTCACACAGCAGGGCTGCGATGCTGCTGCAGCCCAAGGGCTTTGTCAGCTGGTCGGGCTGGAGAATTTAAACTGGGCAGCTACTGGGGGAATGTTGGGCCTGGCACAGCCCCTGGCCTTGCAGCAACTCACCTCCCGCTACACAGCGTGCCTCCAGAGCCATCCCAAATCCTTTCATGTGGGGAGGCTGCCTGCCAAAAAACTTCCTTTTCGTTCTCACATTTCAATTCTGGCTCGGCTTTCCAAGGTGCACTGGCAGGGTTTGGTGCAGAGTTGCCCTGCGTGGGGCACGGGAGCTGCTGCCTGGGCTGGGGGGAAGGAGGAACCTTCCTGGCATGAGGAAATAGTGCTGCAAACCAGGATTTTCCAGCAGGAGAGGACATTTCATAGGGTTTAAGGTCAAGAATGATCCTCAGGTCTGACCCTATGTGCACCACAGATTAAGGGTTTTGCTGAGTCAGTATCTGTTTGAATTACAGCATCTACCAAAAATTGGTTATGAGTGAAACCTTCCCAGGATAAAAAGTCTCTTATCAGCTGAGGGTCTGGAGTGTCAGGACACAGGGAATGGCTTCCCACTGCCAGAGGGCAGGGCTGGATGGGATTTTGGGAAGGAATTGTTCCCTGGGAGGGTGGGGAGGCCCTGGCACAGGGTGCCCAGAGCAGCTGTGGCTGCCCCTGGATCCCTGGCAGTGCCCAAGGCCAGGCTGGACAGTGGGGCTTGGAGCAGCCTGGGACAGTGGGAGGTGGCCCATGGCAGGGGGTGGGAACCGGATGAGTTTTAAAAACCCTTCCAACCCAACCCATCCCAGGATTCTGTGATAATTCTAAAGGCCCTCCAGCACATCCATCTCCAAGATCCCGGGGTTGCAGCTTTTGGCACTTTTCCCTCTGCAGTAATTTGGAGGTTAACCCAACATCAGCATTTTTCTTTTCCCACAACCAATTACCCTTCCTGAGCTGGATACAAACCTTCCCCCATGTTTTGTTGTTGAGTACATGAAGGAAGAGCAGAGCAGATGAACCACACAAAGCCACAGGAGCTCAGCTGCTCCCACAGTGACTTCATTGGGAATGCTGGTGGAATTCAGCCATGGCAAAACGAGCCCTCCAGACATGGATGGGGTCGGTCCCTCGCTGCCCCGTTAGCAGACAGCTCCTCTGACCAGAATACACAAAACTTAAGAGAGGAGCGAGGACAGGAGAGTTTCTAATACCTGCCAGAAGGGAATTAAATGTGGGAAGAGCATTGGGAGCCAGCCTTCCACAGAACACTCACACCTAGGGAGGCTCGGGATAAACAAGCAGATGAAACGGCTGCTTGGGGAAAGGGTTTCCACAAACTGCCTTGGATGGAAAGGATCAATTTTAACAAGGCTGTTTGTAGGGGAGGCTGCAGGGATGGTTTGCGATGGTTTGGGAAATTATCACCCCTTGTCACTCACTGAATTTTCTTAGCCAAGCCGATTTAGCCTCAATTTTCTCTATATTCTGACTTCAGGTTTCATCAAGTAAAACTTGTTAATTTTTCTGTGTGTACAGGGGGGAAGAAAATATTTTTTTACAGGTTATTTTTGATAAGAAAACCAAATGATGCATTCTGAAAGATCTTCTGAAAGGTGCAAATTTGGTATTACTCAAACCCCATGCAAAAAGCAAAATAAGGCCAAATTTTGAAGAAACCTGGGGTTTAATTGATGAGTATTTTGGGGTTTGATTCAGTGCAGTTTGACATTGAAAGGGTTTGGTCCAAGTCCTTAAACTACACACTGCTGATAATTTTTTACCTCTCAGCTTATTCAGCATGTTCAAGAACATGAACTAAGCTGTCTTGACTACAAATTAGCTCGATAGAAAAAGCCAGGACTAGATTTTTGGGATATTTTATTGTATAGCCTGCCTAAGACGTGAGGCACAGATTGTAAAGTTCATATATCATTTTGCTGGATTTATTTATTCTTTCTTGCCAACTCAGCTCCAAAGCCCAGAGGTCAAATCCTACAGCTCTTGACATCCATAGTTTTGCCACTGACTTCACTGATGGCATCATTTCAGGCATGAAGACCAAGTCCTTGGTTGAGGGTTTTTTCCTTGTACTTTTAAAACCCTCCCAAAAAATCTCGATAAAAATTATAATGAGCATTTATTAAAATCGCTCTCCCAACTCAAACCCCAACCATCTAAAAAATGCATCAAAGAAAACGAATGGAAACATATCCAGGCCTGGCTTTGTCATGTCATGCTCAGAGTTTACAGCATGGTTTGGAACCACTGAGTGAACTCTTGCAACAACTTTATGTTCTTGAGTGTTTTTAGCTGCTCTTGACAGGGTGAGATGTCCAGAGTCGTGGATATGAACAGTCCTGCTGGAAGATTATCCTGCTGCAAATTAATGTCCTGCCTTCCCAGCTCGCTGCAGCCCACACCAGCCATGGGACAGGATGCCCACACGAGCCTTTTGTCCTGCTCAAATCCTCCTTATGCCCTGCATCACCCTTGGAAGTGACCACTGGACTTTGTGCTGGCCCCATGTGAGGCACCGCTGTCACCCACGGTAATTCCCACTCAACATCCCAGAATTTAAGGGGTGAGTTTCCAGATACAGCCACGGACACATGAGAATAATAAATGTAAAGCTGATTTTCTCATACACCTGCAAATACTTGAGTGGGTAAGTCCAAGAGAACAAATCCAAGTCAACTTCCAGATATCCGAGTGGAACTCGTTAATGTGGAGGCCAAGACTTCTACCTTTCTGAACATACATTTGATTAATTTAGATTGATAAATTTAATTAATGACTACAAAATGATCACTTTAGTAAAGGCAGAGAACTATAAATTTACTTGAATCCTTGGTATTTTTAATAAAATCCCTCATTACAGGGAGCTTATGCACGCACACACAATCACATGCATATTTATATGTTTTTATAGACATTATAAATATCTATTTGTGTGCCTGTAAAAGCATATTCAGACTGTTATTAACGTAGGACCACACTTAAACACAGTGAAAAGCTCCAACTCCAATGGTTTTTTCTGAGTTTTGCTGATAAACAGGGCTGGATCCATTTGTATCTGCTTGAACTCAACCCCAGCAAAACCAATTGAAGAAGTGCAACATCACAGGGTAAAACAAAAATAAAATGACCTCATCCTTTTGCCAGTAACTTCAAAAGAGTGGATATTTATGGCAACATCCTGATCCATGCTGGGCCATCCTGATCCGTTTGCAGCTGACCAATGAAACCAAGATTTTGGAGTGAGGAGCTGATCCTGTAAATGATTTGTGTGATCTACAGGAAAATCCTCCTCCGCAGATTAAAAAAATGAGTGGACCTGGCTACAACTCAAATTCTGCTTAGTCTGCTCTGACAGCATAATCAAAGCTATGCTAGAAAGCATGGAATAATATACAAATATATATATTTTTTTTCTCAAATGACTCTTAAAACCCACAGGAAATTTTTTTTTACTTAAATGGGAAGGAGAAAAATCTATATCTCGGAGAGTGAAAAACAAATTAAAGGTTCTTGAAGGGTGTTTCTTAACATTTACCAGTGTTTTTCCCCATGGAAAAGATGAAAAATTAGCTTGAACCCTAGAGCTTTTGGTCTTTTGTAATATTTTCCTTTTTTTTCCCCCTCCACAATGAATATAGATTTTTTTTTAATCCTATATGCAGCGATGTCACATATTTAGATTTGAAATCTTTCTCGTTGTTATATGAGACAGTTTTAAATTAAAAATGCATTTGGGACTCACCTGTGCAAGGAGGATGGAGGAGCACACAGGCATCAGCTAACACATGAATCTGAGTTATTTTTGGAGCGTGGTTTTGGGGTCCGTGAGAAAATAATCCTGACATCAAGAGGAATATTCTGCTGTCAGGCTTCCCATGCTAAGATAAGGATCTTTGCTGTCTGCTCCGATTTGGCTCCATCCAGGAAAACATCAGCTGTCATTAAGGAGAGTTTTGCCTTCTCCCATCTGGGTCTCATCACGTACCCTGGAAGAGGAAATAAAGCTCCAGCAGCTCTCTGGGCAGGGGGAAAACCATATTTTTATTTATCTATATCAGCAAAATCACTTCTGAAGTGTAATCTTAAGGTTAAAATGGTGAACAGGGGTTCAAAAATCTGGGTTGATTTCTTTTTTTGGCCTAAATTCGTCTCTAAAACACTCAATTCTCTGCTGGTGGAACAGGGATGGTGTTGTTTCCTCCCTCTCCCACCCTTCCCCTTCACTCCTTGTTCAAATGTAAAAATCCTGAGGAAGAACCTCCTCAATCTCTATGTTGGTGAAACCTCACACGTGGTTAAATACTCATTTGAAGCCTAGAAATACGAGGCAAATAATATTAATAAGATTGATTTATGAATCACTTGATTGAAAAAAAAAATAGACTGGTTGAAACAATTTAAATTTTCAAGCTGTAATTGCTAAATTAGCTAAAAATAACAGAATTATTACTGAGATATTCACTATTTGCTTTTTGACACACCTGTTTCGAATCCATATTTCGATGAGAATTCCTTTTAGAGGTTTCCTCCACAGGGATATTTGGGAAAAATGAAGACCAAAAAGGATCTGCCCCATCCCTGGAAGTGTCCAAGGCCAGGTTGGACAGGGCTTGGAGCAGCCTGGGACAGTGGAAGGTGTCCCTGCCCATGGCAGAGGTGGGATGAGATGCTTTTTAAGGCCCCTTCCAACCCAAATCAGGATTCTGAGATTGATGCCAGGATTTGGCACAGCTCACCTTGGTCTCCAGGAGCACATCACTGAAGCTGGAATGACAGAGGGGACAGAAAGTACTTTGGGAATATTTGGCAGTGGTGAAAGAGATGCGAGATGAGACCTGGATGGAAATAAAGCAGAGCTGCTCCGCTTTCTCATGCATTATTAAAATTGAGGTTTTAAAAATTCAAACTTTATTTTTACCTTTAAAAAATGCAACAGATGTGTGTGAAGACAAAGCTGGTGCCTGCTCTGCCTCGTGGAAGCCGTTTTATGGTTGTGTGAAGCAGATTCCAGAGGAGAGCACAGCGGAACGGCTGCGAGTATCTGTCATGTGTTAATTGGGGCAGTCGGTACAGAGCCAAGTTTTATAACTTTGCTCCATTTTAAGAGTTTTTTACACTTACTGAATGCATTAAAACCCAGGAAATGTTGTGGGGATCGTCCCTTGAATTCTGCATGCTGAAATCTCACTCATGGGGCCTACAGGAAAAGGTGATTTAGTTTTGCTGTTTGGCCATAGGAGGACAAGGGGCAACAACAAGGGATAAAACTGCAAATCAGAGCTGGCACCAACCACGAGATGCTCAGCAATAAACCTTAATTTGATGGCAGAAAGCAATTTTTAAGAGAGCTCTCTTGAACATCTCTGGTTCCTCTAATCAAACATAATTGTGGATTGGTAAGTTCTCGATGTGGAGCATCAGAAATGTGATGTGTCTGAGGCCAGGTTGGACGGGGCTTGGAGAGGCCTGGTCTAGTGGAAAGTTCCCTGCCCATGACAGGTGAGTTTTAATCCCAAACCAGTCTGGGATTCCATTATTCTTTGATTATTTGCATTCCTGACTTGCCATAGTGAATCCTGGAGCCTTCACTCTGGCAAAATCCCACTTTAAATGCAGCCTTTGTTTTGCCTCAGGACCACAGATCAGATCCCAAGAAAAAAAAGTAATCTTGGTGAAATGCCTTGGATAAACAGAGGGGTTGTCCTGGGAGCACCAACAGCAGAGAATGAAGTGCTGCAATTTTCAAGTTGTGGTTACAGCAGGAGTGACCACATCCACTTTGTTTTCCCGCTAGGAAGCATCCAATCAGCTCCAATGGGTTGCTGAATGTCTACAGGGAGTGCAGAAAGCCTCCCTCTTCTGCCCAAGACCTTTGCCATGTGGCTTGGCACTGCAAAGGGCAGAGAAGAGCTGCCACCATCACCCCACTGCCCTCACAGCACCTCTGGGTACCTCCCAAAATCCCAACCAAGGTGTCCCACAGCAGCTGGAGTGGTTTCTTCTCTGTTTTTTCACCACCATCCAAAATGGTCATGTAATTCCCAGCTGGAGACTGTTTGGGATTTTGCAAGGAAGATGGGGGTGAGGGTGGAGGCAGGACTTTCTCCCCAGATGCTGTAGGATACACTGAAGACAGCAGACAGGAACCTGCTGGGACCTTACGGCTGGAAAAGGCAAGAAGCAGCAGCAAGGAGAAGGTCAAACCTTGGCATTCTCCACCCATCCCCAAGGGTCACCCAGAAGGGTGGGGTTGGTGGTGGCACAAACCACCAGGAAGGAAAGAAGTGACCACGGTGAGTTATCACTGCATAATTCCAGGATAAATTCAATTAATAAAGCTGTGGCCTAATTAAACCCCATCCTTTGCTCCCTCCCTTCTTCTCAAGACCGTGTGAATCATGCAACGTTTTCACCTCTGGGCAGGGAATCGTGGAGCTTTTTCCCAGAAAATAAAATTCCTGCTATAGCATTTCTGTGTATCTGCAAGCTGGGTCCTGAAAGACCTGCAGGTGAATCGGTCTGAGTAAGCAGAGAAGACAAAAACAAACAAAATCAACACATGATCAAAAATTGTTTGTCAAGTGGTTAGTTAATAATTATACCAAAATTGGGCCAGGTTGTCCAATTAACTCCACCAAAACTGTTCAGACCTGTGACAAGATTTGAATGAGCATAAATTTTAAACTAAGTAGGGTTGAATACACAAATCAGGACAGTGTCATGCCATGGACATTTCATGTATCTGAATGTATCTGAAGTCTCATATATCTGTGAATAAATCAGAAATACATTCACACACAAAAAAAATACAATTAAGATTTACCACACCAGCCTTATTTCAGGAGATTTAAAATGTAACAGCAACAAAGAACATGTTTTCCTCAAGAAAAATGTGAATCAGCAGCTCGATCTGTTCCCTGTTTTCACAAGCAAAGTCCTGTCTATTATAATCTTGTTTTTCTCAGCCATAAACACAGTGTGAAAAAAAAAAAAAAAAGAGAAATTTATGTTGAATATGGTTATAGTTATTATTTCCCTTCTGGGGATTTATTAAGCATGTGTTAGGAGTTTAGGTATAAAATGAAATTGTTTTTTCACTACATGGATGTCTTCTGTGACTATCTGTAAAATTTCATTAAGGTGTTAGACTTGATATTGCAGATCAAAGTAATCCCAAGAGATTAAGGAGACCCTGCTAATTGACTAAGGTCATGTACTGCACTTCCCACTGGCACTTTGGCCTACATTGACAACAGAGGAGCAGCCCCATCTCCAAGGACCATTCTATAAAAATACCATTTTCTTTATCTCTAGTCCAGTTTTCACACGGCTACAATAACAAGGGATTTCATAAATCCAGGTGGACTGATTAGAGTTTTGAGTATGTAACTTTCTGAGTAAAAAATATACATGATACTTTTGAACAATTTTGACATTTTATCTTACCCTTTAAAACTCCCGGGAGCGGATTGCACGTTAGGTGTTTAAGAATAAAAAGTGTCAGCACATATAGCGAGTTCCATCATTCAAACTTGGCACTAAAGAGGATATTGAAAGCCTTGCTGCAGACCATTAAAACCAGCTAATTTACAACCTAAGACATTGTTGCTTGAAGTGCCAATTTGGTCAATAATTAAGGTTTGGAATATATATCCAGTTCTGACAAGAGAAAATTCCTAAAACCCTTTCCCTGTTGATCCAAACATACAATATATTACTCTCAATTGGACAGTGGCTCTTGGTTCCGTGTTGTGATATTATTGAAAATTATGGATTATCCAGAGGTGTGGTGAGGAGTTATTGCTGCTGTCAGCCAGATTTGTGAACCCAGTGCTGAGATATCTGCTCCCCCCTGGATCCTACGCCTGGAAAAGTGAATGCTGGAAAAGTTGGAGAGAATTCGCGAAAGAACTTTGGAAAATACGACTCTTTTCTGTCCTCATCATGGGGGAAGTAAGAAACTCAAAGCCAATTGACCAGAAGCTTAAGGACAAGATTTACAGGGAAATAAACAGGAGAACTGGGATGGTACAGCCCGTTAATTTAGCAGAATAAGGAGCACTGACAACAGCAAGCTGAGTGAGAAAGATGCAAATCAGAACTCACCTGCCATTATTTAACTGATACAGTTATACACCAACAGATTTTGACACTTCTCTTTCACTAAAAGTTTAAAAATCGACTTATTTGGGGTTTTTTTCTAAATATTGTGCTGTTACAAAAAGCTTGGGTTTTTATATTTTTTAGGTTTCATTCACTGATTATTTTCCCTCCAGTTTATCCAAGTTCTTCCTGAAGGGAAGACTCAAACTCGAGGCAAAGTCATAAGCAATGGGTTTACTGGGTACATTTCAGCGATGTTAATGGATGTAACAACCACCCTTCCATTCACCAGATGAAATCCCCATCTAAGCAGAAGGATAGTAGGAGGCTTATGACATCCATAAAATGGGTGTCGTTTGCATGGAGATGAATTTCAGCCCTTAGAAGCCAACAGAATCACATTTTCCATTATGTTCAGCCAGCAGAACGGATTTCATTAATCAGCCCCTCATCAAGGGCTCAGTCCTACCACATTACTCACACTAAGTAATACCTAAGATGCAAATAGGTCCACTAAAGCAAAGGAGGCATCTGGAGAAGTTGTGTCGTTCTCCGAGTAAAGGTGCTTTAATGGACTTTGAGAAATCCCTCGTTCCACAAGTGAAATCCTCGTACCCTTCCAGCTCTTCAGAAAGGTCCTGACTAAAAAAGTCATTCAACAGAAGTGTTTAATCCGTCAGATGCTGGAGAACTGTGACAAAAGTTAAGTTGTTGAAGGATGTGCCTGAAGAAAACAGGTACAATTTAGCATTTACTGCTTTTTCAGCTCAAATAGAGAGCTCAGAATTCCTCTGTATTCAGCAATTGAGGTCGAACTCTTTAAGCCACCATTTTGAGTAGCATACAGGAGGCCTTAAGTCCTAGGAATATGGAAAGTCTTGGTATGGATGAGGTTTTATTACCCTTGATTCACTGGAATTCAGAGTGCTGCCAGTATTTTTAATGTTTCCTATACCCATTTAACCATCTATTTGATGGGGTGGCTGAGTTTATCCATAAGGGATACCTGCCTTTACACTGAACAAAATGTTTGCTTTCTATCTTATTAATATTTTCCTGAATTAGTCAGATGCTGGATTTTCCTTGCTTTATATCCCAAGAAGAACTACAAAATTTGAATAATCAAAAGGACTAAACAAAGCACAAGAAATCCCAACTTTTATATTTTCATGGTGTTGCCATTTGGCAAATCCAATGAAGGTTTTTGACCTTCCTTTTGCCAAATGCAAACGAAAACTAAAAATATTTATTATTCCCAACAAACTGAGCACTTCTGTATTATTCCCTGCGAAATGTCTAATAGATATTAGGTGATTTTTGTGCCCTTTTTTGTATATTTAGTTTTTTTGTTGTTTCCTATCACGATCAGTGAAATGCTCTTTGGGTTAAAATGTGGGAAAAGAATGATGTATTTGTTAATTGTTGCCGTTCTTGCTATGATCTTTGGCAACACCTGCTGGTGGCACTCTGCAGTGCTGGAGCCACTCTACATATATGCCTTCAACATCCAGACCTTCAACTGGCCACACAATCCCTGTCCACCCTCACAGAGCATGGACACACTCAGTGGGCTTAAAAATATCAGCCCAACTTCATGCAAACACTTGCACAGGCTTTGCAGGCTCAAACACTCTCTCATATTAAAATGTGCCTGGTTTTGTTTGCCAATCCAGCCGCTGTGATTTATAAAAGTTGTGATTTTACGGCAACTTAATCCAAAGAGAATTTTGTCCAGAACATCTCCCGTCTGCTCTCTAGCAACGAGATATTTTGAGCAGCAAGATAAATAACATTTAGGCATCTAATAAAAACTGCTGGCGTTGGTTTTTTTTTTTTGTCTCAAATCCCCTTTTTTACATAGTACAGCAGCAAAGCCTCATATTGTAGGTGAAAAGTCTGTAAATTTGCAGTAACTGAAAAATAACAGAAGGCGCAGCAGCATTCTTTATGTTAGTCTATATTGATCGGCTCTAATGAGCACCAGTGGAGCTGTAGCTAATGGTGGTATGTCTGGTGTTAAGGGCAAATGTGGGAGAAGATTATCAACCCAAGGGGTTTAACAGTTGCTGGACTGCCCTCAGCCCTCAGGGCAATGATGCACTTGAGAGGTCACTGTATCAAATGAGGGAAAAGATTCAGCTCGCGCTGCTGGAAGAAATGCAGCAGGAGCTGTGCTTTAGCCCAGACTACCAGCATCAATAAAACAGTTCCTCTCTGCCGGCTGTTTCTTCCCCTCTCCTTTCCCATCACCTACCTAGCACTGCATTGCTAATTAAGAACGTTAACGCAGGGATCTGGGCAGGGATGGCACCGAACTGCTCTGAATTAGGTTGGAACGCGCACCTCGGCGCCATCCGCGCGAGGAACTCGCGCAGAGAAGGACGTGGTACGGGGCAGAGTGGTTTTACACCTGACGCCTGTTTGTTACCTGGGGGGGCCACGCTGCCATTTGATGGGAATTTGCTTGATATTCCATTCAGTGTGTTGCTGCCACCCCCTTCTGAGATCTGAGAGGGCCGAGATGAGTGACCACCAGAGCAGAGAAGGCCACTGGGCTTCAAGGGGAAGTTAACTGGCAGATCCGAGAGAACGCTCGCAGGAAAATGTTTGTGCAGAAAGGAAGCTACAGGTATTCAAAAAGATAAAAATGAGCAGAGAAATGCCTTGAGGTGGATGGCATGTTGCACATTCCATGCTTTAATGGCCTAATGGAATAATTTTAACTGTGTGAGGCTCTGAAACGCACCAAGAAGCTCTGCTGCGAACCGAGCACTGAGATTTCAAATATTTGTCACAATAAACAGTAACATATATTTTTAAAAAAATCAGAAACAGAATATTTCACTGAATGTTGTAAATAAGCAAATTAAATATTACCTTAGCTCCATTTTGCCATGGCACCCTGTGGTCATGGCAAATTATTTATTAGGTCTTTAAAAATTCTAAGACATGGATTCCTCTTGTTCCTTAGAGACTGGTGATGGGTCAGATTATTAAAAAAATCTTCACAGCTCTAATTTTTTTGCAGCGTTAACATGGAGCATACTGAACGTCACATTCTTTGTTCCAGTTGGAGATTTTCCAACCTGAACAAGAAGGAAGAGAGTCAGGATTTGGTCAAAGAAGAATATTTCCTACCATTGTCAGCAAAAAAAAGATAAGGTTTTAGACTGTTATCACGCTGTTGACACGAAAATACCTGAAATAAGTGGAGCAGGCACTAAAGCTGGCATGCACACTCAGTGGGAGCAACGGGGCTACAGACGAGGAGAAACATTTTCCGCAAAGAAGCTGGAGTTGACACATCCGACGCTCGCTGCCTGATGGGCTCCAGCTCAGGGGTTTGATGTCTGCAGCTCCCACCACTGTCCATTAGACAGGCGCCCGCACCAGGGATGCTGCAGCCACAAGTGACACTAATGTGCTCCACTGCTGACACTGGGGAACCCACAGGAAAATGTGTTCATCCCCCGGCTGCTGCACGGTTAAAAAGGGAACCAGTCTGGCAAAACGGAGTGAGGGAGTTCGCATCCCCAACGCTTCATCTGTCCCCAGTCTCGTGCCTTGTGAATGCTGAAATTTCTGAATATCCAAAGAAAAAAAATAACCTACCTTATTTTTAAAGTGTGTCCTGAAAAGTGCTTGTGCATTTCCCGCTGTAGCTTGAATTCCTATTGGTTTAGGCAAGGCCAAGCTGCTTCTTCACAACACAAGACTGGCAAATTCATGGCATTTATTCTCTACAGCTTGCATTCATAAGTAGCTTGAGTGGACTCGCTAATTTACACAATTATTTTGATTTCCTCCAGCCATAAATGCTCAGTTGCCATAGGATGTGAAGTATGAGCAGAAGACAACCATTTTCATTCATTAACTTTTCTAACACTCTAAAACTCTTCTGTACTCTTTGTCTTTTTAGTTTGGACATATTTGAGCTTAAGAAGGTCAGAGATTAACTTCCAGATGCCTTTACTCTTCTAATGACAGAAGTAACAATCAAATTCCTAACTCATTAGCAGCAATTGTCATAGTAGAGAAAGATATATACATATATATATATATAAAAAATATACTTTTAAAAGATCTCTATGCACCTAATTGAAAGAATCTGGTGAAATTATTATCAGAAAGGATAATGTGACTAACAGAACAAGAGCTGTTCTATGATGACTTTTTTCTTAAGGAGACTTTATATTTTTTAAATGTGTTATTTAATTTCTTTCATACCTGTTGTTCCACATGCTGCATCTTTGGATAGATGAATGTGTGGGATTTGAAAGAATGTGGAGGAAATGCACATCACAGGACTGGCAGGAGAGGGGGTCCATACTTGGGACCTTGTCATATTTACCCAGCTCAGGGATCTTCACTCCAAAACCTAATTAGTCCAAAATTCCCCGACCAAAGTCCCTCAGAGTTTAATGATGCAGGAATCCAGCTAAGGAACCTATCTGGGATTTTTTAATAGTTGGTATTGACCAGCCATTTTGAACTGTTTGCTTTGAAAAGGACATGTTATTTATTTTTTCTTTCCATTTAAATATCAAAAAGAAAAGATCTTGCTCTAGCTCCAAACAATAATCCATACGATGAATAACCACTCGGTGGCATAAAAAATTTCCTCACTTAAATGAAGAAATATTTTCAGCTCTTGAGATTAAGTAGCCACAAAATCTACCCCCACACCCATGAGCCTCAAAAAATCCTACCAAATCATTATAGCATCAGAAATAAATAAATAAAATTTTGCCTGTGTATTTTTTCCATACGCATTTCTTGAGTGAAGTGCAGCTGTTTCAGGGATTCATAAGAAATGCACCACATTTTCTTTGCACTGGAGGTTTTCGTTGCAGTATCCTGGCCTTCACCCCTTAACCACCACTAAATCCCATAAGTGATCCCAAGATGACGTTGTTTAGCACAGTAATATTATTTTCAATGAAGCAGCAAGTAGGAGCACTTGGAAATGGATGAGCACGAGCACTTGGAAA
This sequence comes from Falcunculus frontatus, assembly GCA_013398115.1. NCBI lineage: Eukaryota > Metazoa > Chordata > Aves > Passeriformes > Falcunculus > Falcunculus frontatus. The sequence continues at coordinate 171,218 of VZRV01006887.1, read as the reverse complement.
TGCAGGAGTCCTGCCAGGTTGGGAGAGGAACCCAAAACTTGAACCTTGCGAATTTTACAGGAAAAAAAGAAGGAAAAAAAGAGAGGCAAAAAGTTCCAAACCCCAAAAATTATGCTAATTTTAAGGCACTTTAGAAATTAAACTGTATTATCATAAAATCTGTTTATAGCTATGAACCACATGGAAATCTTCAGGAAAATGCCACTTTCCTACTTACTGACTTTCTCTTGGATAACATTGGTTCTGCTCCTTGAATCCTGACATCTTCGGGGGGAATCCAGCTGCAAGGGTCTTCCCTTTCCTCATGGAAATTCATCCACATTCCAGATCACCCTTGGAGGAAGGAGGTTTCCTGGTCCTGACTGTCCTCTTGGTGGTTTAAAACAGGTAAAGTGCCAATTAAACCCTTCAAACTCAAACCAGCACAACTGGCCAGGGCTTGGCAGCCAAGATGTTTCATCACTTACCTCCAGAGGATCTTGGCTGAACTTCCAGCCTGTTCACAAAACTATCTGCGACATCTTTGGATGATGGAAATCTTTGAACCTTAAAAAGCTCTGACACATCATTTGAGGAATATTTAATAACAACATTCTTTGGTTGCTATTTGAGTGAAATAGCCAAAAAATGCCAAATTTCTCAGTGGAACATGACCCAGGCAACCTTTTTCCACTCATGTCTTCATAGGGTTTGATTCTCTTTCAGTTTAATTTTTTGCATGTCTGTGGTTCAAACCCAAATAAAAAGAACCTTCATCCTGTGGTATTCCCTAAGTTCCCAATTCTATATTTATAGGAATTCAGCAAGGTGATGGTTTCAGGCCAGGTCTACAGTGGGTCTCAACCTATTTCACTAAATTATTTGAGGTAAATCTTAGTCTTCTTATCTAAACAATGCTCCTTAGTTTTTTGAGATAAATATAATCCCATAGTAGAAGGGATGGAATTTGGCCTTCACGTGCATTATGTGACCAGAGTGTTTGGCAGAGGATGGGATACTCCTGTTTTCAGGGACTTTGTCCATTCTCATTCCTCATAGCCAAAAGGACAATATTTGTGCATCTATTAAAGCCCTGCATGAAGACCTCTGGTAACATCTGTCAAATGAAATTATTACCTCTGGCTCCCTCCATTAATTTTGACCAACAACTTTCACTCTTCAAGATTTATTCTTAAATTTTTCCTTTCAAACTGTTTCATATGGTTGGTTTTGGGGGAGGTGGGGGGGTGGGGGGTGGTTGGCTGGTTTGGAGGGTTTTTTTGATGGACCATCTCTAGAGTGCTTTTCTCTCCATCCACATCAACCTCATTTCTGCTTTTCCCTTCTCCTTTTGTCCTCTGCCATCAGCTTCTCAATGAATATCCCTCCAGCGACAATTTACCTGCATTTCTTGCAGGTTTTTTAATATCCTCAAAGCTCTGAAGGCTCCATGCTTAAGCCCACTGCCACTTGCTTTGGTCACTGAGCTACTGAGTTCAATCATCTTTAATTTATCTCTTTTTAAAACTTATTACAGAGAAAGAGTAGACTCAAAAATACGTCTTTAAAAGAAGTCTCACAGCATTCATGCATGGGCTTGATGCCTCCCCAGAATATATTCCTGGTTCCTATGTATGGAAATACTGCTTAAAATTGAAGGGTGATTTTTCATATTTAAAGAATTATCAAGAGCAGTGTCACTAATAGTACCTTGACACAGAAAATAGCAAAATCCAATTCGATATGGTGAAAACTTCGTTGATTGGAAAACAAAGAAATGTATCATTTCCCTCCCTGATCATATAAAGTCATTAGAAATAAAAGGAGAGCAAGGAGAGAAAAATCAAGTGCTGAATCATGAAAACAGTCAGCAGATCAAGGTCTTTCTTCTAAAAAATCTTTAGCAGGGAAAAGAAGAAACAGTGGATATTATTTCCAATTATTTCTCAAATTGGAACAGAGAAAGGAAAATAAAAAATACACACACACAAAAAAAAAAAAAATCCCTGACTTGGTGCTACTAGAGTTTGTAGCTGGAAGGAAAGTCCTTGCTTATATTGAAGTAAAGTTCTGAAAATAAGCAAAGAACAGATTTATTGATTTTTGGTGAAGTCTGGGTGTAAAAAAGAGAAAGAATAAAGAAGTGCTCTTTGCCCGCTATGTCCAAATGACATCCCCAGTGGCCTTCTTAATGGTGGGGGAGGGGAGGGGGCAGGTGCCTACCCCGGCACACGGCCACAACTGCCCTTAGGCAAGGGCTAATGGTATTGGCTGAGCCTGCTCTAAGCCTCTCTTTTCTAATAGCCAACTTTCTCTGTGCGAGAAGACAGACAGATATTGATTGGTCCAAATGCCCTTGAGTTGACAACATCTGAAATGAAAATCCACAAGGCTAGCACAAACTTTCTGCAAGTTCAATTCCTTGGAATCTGATTAGGAGGCTGGCCAGCGCGAGCGTTTTCATGGAAAAGGTCTCCCTTTGTCGCTGCCTCCATACGTGTAATTAGCGGTGCGGGCGCGGCTCCGGAGGATCCGCGGCACGAATGGCAATTTTGGGAGGCAGGTTAAGGATAACAAGGGTTTGATTAAGGAAACAAAGCGAGCCGAGCCCGTCGTGAAGCTTAACAACAAATTCGCCAAGACGCAGGTGCCATTTCCCAGCTCTGAGCGTTAATTAGGTAGAAATTAATAAAATACTCATTTTCTTTTCATCTGCTGCTCCAATGGATGCTCTCAGAAGTTGTCGATAAAGTGATAGAATTTTAAAAGTCCAGCTTTCAGGGAAGTTACTTCTTCCAGACTAAAGTTCTAACTCCCAGCAAGTCCGAGTTTATTTTCTGATGACTTTGTTTTCCAGAATTAAAATACTGGAGTTACAGATTGCAAATGTTAAGAATGAGGAATGCAGAAGGCTGAAGGAGTTTATTTGTACCTTATTAAGCATCCTTTTTTTATTCTACAAATTCCTCCTCAATCAATACATTGACTACTGTATAAAGCTTAAATAAAGCATTATTAAAGTGGAAGCAGTGTTCCTGTCCTACTGGGTTATTTAGAAGCATAAAAGATACACTCGTAAGAATCAGGATCATGCCAGGTAAAGTACAGCTGGAATACACATTAAATTTATTCAGTCATTGATTTGTAATGTTGATCCTCCATGGCTTCATGTTTCTTTTCTCATTAATCTTAGTTAACCCTCTCAAAACAATGCCAACGTTGGCGTTTGATGTATTGAAGATCCAACCTGCAGAGGATGCTGCTTTCTGGACTGTGATCCCTGCCATCAGTGGGGATAAAGCCACAGAACCAGAGAATGTTCTTTACTTGATTTTGTGTTAAATATGAAAAAGAGAAGGTTTTTTCTCAGAGGAAAAAGCAGACAAAGAAAGAAGATGCACAGTTCCAACCCCACAGCTGGAACGAGGTGATCTTTAAGGTCTTTTCCAGCCCAAACACTGATTCTGTGCTGACCTGAGATAGGGAATGTGAATGTTTTGGCTGCCAAGAATTGATAGATCTGCTGGAGGTCTCCAGTGGGGCAAGGAACAAACTGCTGTGGTGTTTTCACTAACAAACACTCAGCTCCAGGAGAAAGTCACTGCAGAGGAAGGCAAAGCACTGCAAACAATCCTATTTTAGAAATTAAGATCTCTGCTGATAAAGCCAACCACTATTTTAATTGGAGACTCTACTTACTAAGGCATTTCCATCTTCTCCCTGCCCCTCCCTCCTTCCCTACCCACCTGACAAAGGTGCTTTTGTAGAGGAGGTGGCTGAAGAGGAGGGGCAGGAGAGGTCATTTTTGGAGAAACCAGCAGCAAATACACACAAGTGTGCAGAGACTCAGGAGCCTGGGGCATTTGCCATCCTGCTGGAGGTGATGCCTGTCAATAAAGCCCTGTCCATTCCTCTGTGGGATGAACTGGCCTTAGTCCATCATTCCTCTGGACTTCTGGCCATGCAGAACCTGCACTCTGGTGGTTACCAGCCACTTCAGAAAGTTATACCTGATCTCCTTTATAACATAAAGGAGTTATGTTATAAAGGGTAACAACATATTTTTTATTTTATGTCATGACAGAGGTGTCAAATACCAGCTGTTCAGACTAAATGGCCAACTTCTATCCCATCTCTTTCTGCAAAACCATAACTGGATCGTAGTCCTTCCTCAGGATGCCAGTGGTTTTCCTATGGAACAGCTTCATGGACTTGGACTTCAGCATCCAGCTTGCTTTAAAATCCATTTATATTTTAATTATCAGGTCCACACTTCCCCCGTCTGACTTTTTAACAAGCTTAGAATCCAAATGATACATTATCAATACAGGCCAAAAATAAATAAATAAATAAATAAATAAATAAATAAATAAATAAATAAATAAATCCCAAGCTACAATTTTCCCTGTAATTATTTACGGCCTGTAGGAGATCAAGACTGGGATGAAGAATGGCCACTCCCTTTCATATCCATAGAAGTTACATCCAGCATCAAGGGGGAAATGATTTAGCTGAAGACAGACTCTGGAGCAAACATTAGCAGCAAATGTGAGTCTTGTTTGTGGTAAATCCATCCCTTGAAACTATTACTTCCTTCAGCACCAAATAGTCTTTCTAATCTTTTGTCTTTTCAAATAGCTGTGATAATATTAAAACCATGCTTCACGGCAAACAGCATTTCTGGGATTTTCCTAAGAGATGTGGCTTTGGATAAGAAAGTGCAATTGAGTTAAAGCAGTAGGAGAGCCCGGAGTCAGTGGGGTTTGTTGTGATCCGCTGACCACTTCCCAGTAGGCATCTCTGCAGTCGCTGAGAATTACTAAACACCATTTCAAGGAATATAGGTAATTCAGTCAACCAAAAAACCAAACAAAATAAGCCCAGCATAAAATACATTTTTAAAAACCCTACTGGCATGTGAAAAGCAGGAATCTGTCGAGCTTGCTTTGAATCAGTCCCGGTGTACTTAGCTCAGGAAAAATCAGACGGACGAAATTTCTCAGTGTGCACAAAGATTGGAAAATAGATATTTCTGCTAGCACTGAAATGTTTCTGAGATAGAGAAATGACAAAGCTGGCTGTTTTGGTCCCAATGCTTAGAAAGTATCACACCTTTCAGGCAAATATGTCACAACAATTAGGGCAGTAAATAAGAATAAAATATTTGATAGCAGTATTCAAAATAATTACAACTGAAGCACTTCCTTGCTGTCAGATAGAAGTGTGGCAGGTTTATCCTACAGCAAGCACGGCTCTCTGTGACCTGGCCACGATTTCTGCCATATTTTCCCACAATTTTTCATGAGGAATTGAAGCTGATAACAACCAGGACAAACAGCTGAGGAGCTCTCAGTACAGCTGCCCCAATTCTCAGCCTTTTCACTCAGAGCCCCTGATTTAGCATCAAAAAAAAAAAAATCTGTAAAAAATCCTCAGCTAGACTTTCACAACCGCTGTTGACAAGTAAATATTTATCTATATATTTGTCCCCACAGATGACACGGAGTTCACTAAAATACCTGCGCATGCAAAGCGGAATGAAGAGGTTCTGTCCGTATTTTATCATTATTGCACTTCTAAGACAATACCCTGCTCCCTCTCTAAAGAATGATAGGATGGGCAGGCTGGAGTAGCTGCAGGGGATCCTACGCCTGTTGCCTGCCAAAGCTGCTTACTACTTAACAACTGATCAACTGGCCCCCAAGGCAACAGCTTAACAAGCCCCAGTAGAAGTGGACTCAAGATTTCTTCCTCAGCAAAGAAAATGAAACCATTTACCAGGTATGACCAATATCCAGAAATCAAGGGGAGCAGCACCAGCAACACTTTATCTCCCCAGCTCTTCAGAAATAGCAAGGTGTTTTTAGGCTGGAGTCCTAAAGTTGAGCGGGGTTTAATAATATTGGACTGAGAGAGGGGAATGGGGTCCAGGGCGGCTTTGCAGGTTGGTTGTGCTCGGCACAGTTCCTGCATCCAGCATTCCCAGGGAGGAGGGATGCTCTGGGTGGGTGCTCTGGGGCAATGCCTTGCCCTATGTGTGAGTGAGGGAGAGACAGAGAGAGCTTCAGGACTGAACTGCAGCAATTCCTCTGGGGTGAGCTGTGGCAGCTGTTTACCGGCACAAAGCAATTCTGTACCGCGCTTTCACGGAGGAAATGAGGAATCCTGGACTCGGCTGAAACTGCAGGGGGGATTTTAGGAGAGCAGAATTTAATTACCCAAGCTGGAATTTGGCCAGGACACCAGGGCTCACACCTCTGCTCTTGTGAAAAGTGCCAAGAGGTCTTTAATAGTAACAAATGGTCAAGATTTAGGATTAGGGTTTCACCTGAACTCCACCCCCCTCAGTAACATTTTGCTCCTTACCAGTGTTATCAAAACTTTCTCCAAAAGTCCTCAGGATTGCAGTGGAGTTTCCATGAAGAACAGCTTTTCTTATAAAGTTTCTGTTTATTTCAGGATTATCTAGAAAAAACCACCTCGTAACACGTCTTCAGGTCTGCTGCAGGAAATGAAAGGAATATTTGCCATGCTCAGGTGGGGCAGACCAGGGAGATTGCCCCTAATACATCCAGATTAGCTGAATCAGCTCCATAACCTCCCAAAAGCCTGACACATTTCCTAAAGCATCCATACTCCAATTCTTCCACCCCTCAAGTCACCAATGATCTCCTTGGGAGAGTTCTTTTAAAACAGTATTTCAAAAGGAAACTTGAAGCTGGAGGGAGGGTGGGCATTTTCCAATTTGTTTCCATGACCTGCTTTTTTTATAGTCTTAATCCTGCAGCCATCAAGAGAGGTGTGAGGAAAACCTGCAAGGACAAACCGTATTTGAAAATTGGAATGACCTGTTGACAACTGCCCCTCCTGCACACGGATTTATGAGCACAGGTTACTGGGTGTATTTAGTGGGGGGGTTCCTTGGGTGGCTGGGGGGGTGTTCTCCAAATTTCTTCTCTGTTTTCCCTGCTGCCATTTCTTCCCTGGCCATATTCTCCAAATTAAACTTGCAGCTTTTTGAATGTTGTCTTAGTCATGCCTCTGACTGTAGGTCATTATTCCCCTTCTCCCTACATGGATATCCTAAAGAACTCGATAATAACGAGGCTGCAGATTGCTGGAACTCCCCTGTATAATGTTTACCAGGGTCACATCATTTCCTTCTGTTTTCTACTTGTAACAGGCTCTTTCTGTTTAGATTGCAACCAGAACTGTTTTCCTCTTTGTGCCTCTGCATTGTCCCTCCGTAAAAGAGCTCAAAAACATTTTTGCAATGACCAAATTAGTGATATTAATGAACAAGATATTAACTTTGGAAGTCTGTTAAACATCCAGCCATTTGCACAAGCTTGGAAAAAGTGAAGGTTCAAAAACCATGGCTCGCTCTTAAATGTTTGTGATGACAACTAAAAGGGTGAGAGTTCTCAAGAAGAGGATATTGAATATTTTTGAGGTTTCGGAAGAGCTGCTTGAGACCTTCAGAGGGGTTTATCAGGAAACTCCAGAGTTCTGAGCAACCTGGTCTGGTGGAAGTTGTCCCTGCCCATGGAAGGGGTTGGAACAAGGCGATCTTTAGGGCCCCTTCCGACCCAAGCCACGCCATTCCCAGCATCACGTCCAACACACGAAGAAAAGATTACATCCTGAACATAAAATCACCAAATCACAGAATGGTTTAGCTTGGAATGGACCTTCAAGACCTTCTGGTGCCACCTGGGAAGGGACACCTTGCCCTAGAGCAGCTTGCCAGGTACCCAACTTATCTCAGTAAAATAACCTGAGTGCAAAAGGAAGGAACAAAACAGAGCAAATTCACTCAACAAAAAAAATATAAACAGAAACTTTCACTCGAAATTCCGGGCATGACTGCTCTTGTGCTGCTGCAACAGTATGTGAAATGTGAGCTCCAGGTCTGCCAGCACCAAGAGGATTTCAATATCACAAGCCCTAATGATTTCTATTGCCTCATTGTAGCATCCTCTGAAAGAAAACACAGCGCTGGATCAATGCAGTCATTGACTGACTCAGTGTATGGATAAGTGATGCACATTAATACAGCCCGCATTGAACTGGAGTGGTCCTCGGAATTACAACTAAAGGTGTAACAATGCAATCTTCCCTTTAACCTGAGCAAGAGCTGCATTGACTTTCCCAGCTCTGTTTTCCAGCAGGCTCTGCCAGCTCTGTTGCAAGGCAGCCTGGCTCGCCCCCGAGCGCCTCTGCACAAAACAGGGAGCAGCGTTAGGTGAATCAACCCTTAAACACAGCCCAGCACAGCAGACAGCTGCACCATTTAAAAGCACTTTGCACTCTAAAGCATCTCTGTAGAGCTCACTGATCTATAGGTGCTTCATATATACCCTTAAAAATCTCGCTGGAGATGGTGAGAGATCAGAATCAATATCTTCATTTGATAGATGAGCAACCAGATTAAACAGCAAACCAAAGGCTGCACAACTTTTTGTAGCACGTGGTCCTGAACTGGAATCCTATTCCAACGCCGGGATGGATATAGGATTTTCTCCTGAGCTATAAAACTCCTCTTTCTCTCCACCACATTGAACTTGCCTGCAGCACAGAACTATTCTGCAACTGTACAGCTTCCTTTTTTTCATCTTTTTTTTTTTAAGAACTGACCCAGTATCACCCCTGGAATGTGGAAACTCAGCCAGACCATCAAGTCCTGCTTTCTGACACAGCAGAGCGAGGGGATTAGAGAATAACACTCAGGCTGTACAATTAAATTATAGATACTGTCCATGCCATGCCCTGCTCCATGTGCTGCAGGAGAGATCTTGTGCAGCTGAGGGCTGAGCTGGGCCCTACAGGTTCCACACTTTATTTCCAGGGACAAGTGACCAGGAGGAGGAAATCCCAAGGCTCAATAAAATTAACACTGGAATTCACGAGTGCCCAGAGGCCAATGGCAACCCACAGAGCTTGGATGGATCCCTAGGAAGCAATAATTCATCCAGCCAGGACAAGTATCCAGAATAAACAAATGGAGTCCCAAATATAATGTTTAAAAGAAACTAAGCCCTACATACCTACCTTCCAAATGTTCATCTTCAACTTCCCTTAATTCAGTGTTGGGTCCCACTTTTTTTACACACAAAAAAAAAAAGCAAAACCTAACTCTCATCCAGGGGATTATTATAAAGGGAAATACTAGGAAACTTACAGAATATAGGCTTTCAAGATCCAGAATTTTAGAAAATTGTGCTTTTAAGTTGCATTTTTGGATGTTGGTTTGATATATTTCAACAGAGAAACTTTCTGTCTAAAGAACTGAGAGAGCAAATTCGCAGGGTAAGATCAAACATGATCACCCACCATACAATTACTAAAACATTTACTACTGTAGAATTTCTTATTTGGTGTATTTATCATCTATATTTGTTGCTGATGCCATTTGGAAAATAATTAATAGGTAAATTCCTCAAAACAGGGTTCAACTTTAGATATTAAAAAAATACTTTTGAGTAATTTAGTAAAAAGAAACCTATTTTTTTTGTTTTCCTTGGTTTTCTAACACAGAAAAGTGATCAATCATGACTCATTTCTACCACTCAGTGGATTCAGCATGGACTGATTCAAAATTGAAAGCTGAAAGACTTGTGTTTTTTGATTCCACAAAAAGTCTACGATGTTTAAACAAAAAATATAAGATATAACAGTGAGTTAGAAATACAAAAGCCTCTTTCCCTGTGTGAACTTCTTTAGCACAGAGTCCTGACAAGTCTTTGGGGAATCCTGTTTTCATGTAGGTACTGTGAGCCAGAAATTTATCAAGTAACACAATCCACACAGTACAAACTTCAGCTCCATTATTCTTTCGAAGGAATGCTGAGAAATAATTTATCATTATCTCAGCTCTAAAAGCTTTTATTTCTTAAAAAAGTCTCCTCACATCCTTCAATTTTTTACTCGATGTCATTTCAGAAGTTCTCACTCATCAATTCCCGGTTATTAGCAACTCTCAAATGAGCCAAAGTGGTATCTACAAGGCTAAAATACAGGTAAAAATCATATATTTAAAATTAAAGATCTATTTTTCATGTTTGCTTCTACATCTTCCTTCGCAATGAAAAGAAATCTCAAATACCTGTTGTTAAACATTCTGGCCAGATACGTGGAAAACTTTCTGAGGATTTCAATTCAAGCCCCTAATAAAAAGTTCATGAGTATTTTCATGTCTAGGACTACCAACATTTTTCTCTTTTACCGTGCAAGATTCTCGCTGAACATCACGGGTCAATCAAGTGTTTCAGTCTCTGGAGAAAGTGGAAGAAATCACTTGAAAATGGCTGGAAAAAATCTTGGTTCCAGAAGGAGTTTTGAAAAGGTGGACTCAAGGTCAGCAAAGTGCTAAACGCTGTTCCCAACTCCCGCCGATCCCTTGGCGATCCCGCTCCTGCAGAAGTTCATCGGAACAAGCCGAGCTGCCGGGCTCCAGGATGCCTTGTCACTGACCACGGTGCATCTGTTGGACTTGTAAAGAAAAAAAAAACAAAAAAAGGATATTTTAGGGGAAGCCAAAGCACTCTTGTTTACACAGCTTGCAAGAGGAGGAACAGATGCTCGATGCCTTAAAAGTTATAAATACGTTTGCTGTGATTTGAGACATAAAGATGCATCAACGCATATTTTTTTTAATCATCCCCAATTTCCCTTGGAGAGATGAAGAGCTGGGCAACTTTTCTGTCTAACTGGAGAAAAGAGAAGCCTTTATATCATAAAACTGTTTAAAACCAGGAGTTAACCATAGAACAAAAGCATTTCTGAGTTGGGTTAGTCCGGTTTTGTTATGAATTAAGCACAATGATCAAATTACTGAATGTTGGAGTGGTTTGGAGGTGACTCTTCTGTCAAGAAAATAAATACAATTATTGACCTGAATCCCAATAAAATGACATTCTCATGTTCCAACTGGTCATTTTTATATTAAGTTCGCGCAGGTAGAATTGATTATAAAAGAGAAAAGCTCTTGGGATCCCCTGAACTGAAATTAAGCTCCACAAGCTCCTAGGAAAGCTAAACAAACTGTCCAGGCTTGGGAGGCTTTGTGCAGGATGGGGATGCCGAGAAAAAGGGAAAAGAGGTTTTTTAGGTTTTGAAAAATATCTTTCAAAAAGATCAGCTCTCTTTTTAAAGCACCTGTTGGATTCCTTAGCTAGAAAGAGGTTTATTTCCACTGTTTTTTCCCTCTCTGAATATATTTATTAATTTGAAATATTCAGAACTAGTTCAGATTTTTTTAGACTCCAGTAGTTGACTTTGCAAATACTTGATTGCACTAAAACTCTGATTTTAACACCAGCTTACCTTCTTTTTTAATTTCAAGGTGTTTTTTTCATTCTGTAGATGATCAAAGGTGAAGTCATGTACATGACATCATTTGAAGAGATTAAATCTTTAAACTACAGAAACTTAATGTATCATAACATAATTATAATCAGGGAACAATCAATATATTTATTTTTACATGCATTTATGATACCTATTCTAGACCTACACTGTAGCTTTCAACAATAATTTCAGAATTTTTGCCACTAAGAATTTCAGGCAAAGTTCCAAAATATATTAAGAGAATCAAATACAAGAAAATTAATTTTTGACCAAATTTTTTTCCTGTACAAATAAATTTATGGCTTAATCAATTGGAGTCACTGGGATTTACCACATAAAAAACAGGGGATATATCAAAAGAATAAACTAACATTACTTAATTTTATAACTATGCATTTGAATTTAGTAAAATTATTTAGTAAAATTATTTAGTAAAATGTAGCAAATTTGATGCTTTCCCTTTTAGAAATCTTAAAAATCACTTCAAGAAGACTGCAAAAATTCGGGGAATAATTCCCTAACCGCTGTACCTGTGCAACCCTTTCCATGCACACCAGCAGCTTCCATATTTCTACAGATTTTTTATATAATAAGATTGCAACAGCCATGAAGTCACCTTAAGCTTTTCAATTTGTATGGATTTCTCCCAAAAATAGTTGTTGGATGCATGAATTACTTGGTGGAATTCCACTTGTGCTTATGGAAAGGCCAGCCTGGATGACCATAACAGTCCCTGCTGCTCTTCCAATCCAGGAGTCAATTAATAGATGGATCTGATATAATTTAGAGGCTTGTTTTCATGGATCCACTTGAGATTAAATAGAAATGGCCAAGCTTTAATTATTTTAACATCTGATATTTGTCAAGCAAATTACTTCAGAATCAAACCACGACTTTCCATCCTGGTGAAAATGTTTAATTACACTAACTACTGGTAAAATTAGTTCAGTCTGGTCTCCAACGCTTTTGGTTAGTGTTAAATACTGACACGGCTGTTTATTATCCTGCCAGGTTCCAGTGCTCAGGAACATTTCCCAGTTCCATCCAGGAAACCCTGCTCTCACCTCCAACAGAGGCAGCAACAGCAGCTACCTGTGCCTTGTGATCCAGGAAGTGTTTCCAAAGAGCTGGAGGGTAACAGATTTCATTACTGTGGATGCAAAAACCTTTCAGAAGAGCTAAAATCATTGATTTCTGCATGAGTTTTAGAACTTTTTCTAAAAACCCTCAGAACAATAACTCAAGATTAATAAAAAATATTAAGTGATGGTATTTGGGTTAAATATTAGGAAAAAAATTCTTCATTGAAAGGGCTGCCAAGCATTGGAAAAGGCTGCTTAGGGAAGTGGTAGTCTCATCATCTCTGGGAGAGTTCAAAACTCATGTGGATGTGGCACTTGGGGACACGGGTGAGTGGTGGCCTTGGCTGTGCTGGGGGAATGGTTGGACTCAGTGGTCTCAGAGGTCTTTTCCAACCTTAAATATTCTGTAATTCTATGGTTATTGATAGTTTACCTTTCTATTGAAGACCTGACTATTAATTATTCAATGCCATGCTTTTCATGGAGAAGACTTTAGAACTGAGATGAATATCTCTTCGTGTCTTCTGCCATCTCTTTTGCTTTCTGCATCCACAAATTGCTTCAGTAAAATTATTTCACCTGGCAAAGATATTTTTTGGAAGTGGACTGGCAGTGATCTAAGCCAAGAAATAGATGAAGTCAGACAAAAACATTACAAAAATCATTGTTTTTAAAGTTACACTTATGGTTATTAATTTGGGCGTGACCCCGATGAGCTGAGGTAACAATTCTGGGTTTTTTGAGTCACACTGTACATTTTCTTCATGACAGGAAAAAGATCTTCTGGAATTGCTCTAGCACTGAAAAGGCTCACAGTAGTGAGGTGATATATGGCAGGAAAATAACATCCAGCCAAACAACCTTTGACTGAACACCGTGACAAAAATTTGGGTTGATTTCAATCAACTTTAGAAATTCACACATTCACACATCAGGAATTTATAACTCACCCCACTCTGACTTTCACTTACGTGGGAAGGCTAAAAGCTGATACAAGTTCAGGGATTCTACAAACCCTAAATTCTGAACTCTCCAAAAGGAATTCTACGAAGACCAACAGCCCCCGAGCAGCTGCCTCAAAGTGTGAACATTCACGTGCTGATGAGGAGTCAACTCTAAACTATCCAAGAACCCAAGATGGGCAGGTCTAATGGTTGGACTTGATGATCTTAGAGAACTTTTTCAACCTAAATGATTCCGCTATTCTAAGTCATGATGGGAGTTAATTAAGCTAATTTATATCTGAGTAGAACCGAACAAAATCAAATGTGAGCATTTTAGGATGGCAGAAAAAAAAATTGTATTTGTCCAGCTATGAGAAAACTTAATTAGGGATTTTACAGATATATTAAAATGTATCCAATTTAGAACTCTACAAACATATTAAAGTATTTAAGGGTAGGGCTAAGGTTGCAGATACCACATTGCCTTGAGAACTTCTCTCTGTGGAGATTTGAGCAGAAGCTGCTCCTAAGAGCTCATATTTGTTTTTTTCTGGGACAATACACACGCACTGGTAGAAAGGTGTATTCAAATGCAAAATGCACTCCAGGCTGATAGTTCTGATCTCCTTTAATCTTCCTCTCTTGATTAACAGTAAGGGCTTCTGTGAAGGACAATTGACGTGGTGCAATAGGTCACTCTCTGGTCTCAACCTTGGCGGTGTAATCAGATACCTGGCAAGTTTAATAGAGGTCAGTTAATGCAAAGATTAAAATTAACTGGAAGTCAATAAGGGAATAATAAAGGAAAATGATCACCCTGTTGCTCCTACTTTGTAAAAGTAAACCTCACATTGCAGGCCAGGAGTAAAAAAAAACGGAGTGGCAGGCGATCCAACAGGCCTTCAAAAGCCCTCCAGCAAACAATTTAATGATTTCAGGTACCCTTTAAACTAAGTGGCCAATCACTGTTAAATCCTTTGGTATTCGTTGTAATAACACTGATCGTGATGAACTCTTTTGGTATTAATGTGGATGTAATATATACCTTTTTAATTATAGAACAAGAAAATCCAATTACCCCTTTGCCTCGTCAAAGTTCTTCGCGAGCTGCGACTATTTAAACATACATTATGAAACATTCAGGCTGAGGGAGGTTTTTGTGCAAAGCAAGGGCCAAATCCTGCAGCGTGCTGACCACTCCTAACTGGCAGGAATTCTGGGAGAAGGTCGGTGTGCCAAGCACCTCCTGCTCTCTGCAGGATCAGGCCTTGAGAGTGCATGGAAAGGCAGAGGATGCACTGATCAGCTTTGGGAAGACCCTGATTAAAAAGGCAGAAAGAATTCACTTCTACAGTGAAGCAGAAGCTGCTCTGAACAGTTAAAATGATTATTAGTTGGGTCAAAATTTACTCTGTAGAAGGGGGAGGAATAGATGATGGGCTGACTTTGGTTTCGTTCCATGTACCACAGGCTGAAGTCTCCACATTCAGTTCCTATTCTCTGGGAGAACTTGGAATATAGGCTGGATATAGTGTTTAAAATTCGACTATTGGGAGATAGAAGAAGAAAAATTCAAGTTCTAGAGTGAAGTCCTTTTGACCTGATCCTGTATTATAAATAAAGCCAACTTCAGAAATGTGTAATCAGAGTGTCACAGTCAGGTCCCATGAGCAGTGGGAGTCAACCTTTTGGGAGGATGAGATCAGCCCATACTCAATGATGCCACTTCATTCGTTAATAAAAAATAGGGAGGTTTACTCAAACACATTTATTGTTGTCCCTTCCCAGAAATTGGCCCAGCAAACGTTATGTCAAAAAAAATTAATTTCTTAATTTTTTTTTTGGCCACACTGTCAGTTCAGTCCCATAAAAGCAAAATCTGCCAGAACACTTCCAGGAGAACTTCATAACCTTGTGAAGAATCCAAAATATTGCAGAGCACTGCTATTGAAGGGAACCTATGAGGTATCTTCTATTCCATTTGAAAACTACCACAAAATCACACTCAAAAGAAAATTTTTATGACACCTCCAGCAGAATAATCTCAGCACAGCTGTCCCAAAGGTGACCTATAGCAGAGGTAGCAAAGCTCAGTGCTTGCACGTAGGAGTAGTGTCTGAGTAGGGACCAGGGAAGCTACAGACCACTATGGTATATAAATACACTTAAACAACAAATGCTTTTATAGCAAAATGGCTCTGTAATCATGTCAGACTGTAATTTGTAAGATATCACTGAACATTTAGGAGATAATTGCCCGATTTCTATAGCTCCATTGCTGCTACAACCAGTTCATCACAAAAGGAACATTCAGAAGGAACAAAACCAAATATTCACAATCCTTTAATGCTACATGAGGCAGTATAGGATTAATAAAGATATTTTAAATGCATTAAATGCTGCTCTTCCTTAAAAAAATTACATTATAAAAACCTTTCTTAAACATTATTTGAATAAAGCCTCATTACTCACAGTCCAGAGAAGTTCATTAGGAGAAGATCACTTTGGAAAGCATTCAACTAACTAGCCTTTCTTCTCAGCAGTGAATTACATTAGCTACTTCCTAGTTATTTAAATCTTGAAATAAAAGATGTAAACGCTACAGTGACATCTTAAGATCATTGGTAAGGCAGGTCTTGCATGCACAAAAATGCCCAGCTGGTCCAGAGATAAAACAGATTGATAATTAGTTGCAAAATGTAACATTTCATCAGGAATATTTTGAATAATCCAATTTATCTTTGTCAGATATGCGGCACATATTTTTCCTTTGGAGACTCTTTGTTCTTTAACATAACATTATAATTTCAGCCTCCTAATTAACGCGCTCGTCGGTCGGCCCTGCCTTGATGTCCCGCCGCCGATCGGGGGCCGGTGGGCCTGTGTGGAGAGAAGGTGGCTGCCCTGAGCCACACGCCACCACTGGCTCCCGCTGCCTCCCACCACCCTACTGGGGCCCAACTGGTTTGATACGGGCGAGATCAAAGCCCGCGGCTGGGAGGGAGGAGGGCCTGGCTCTGGCGGCTGGGCCCGCTGAGCAGCTGGGATTGCTCCAACAGGCTCCCAGTGCCTCGGCTTCCTAATTAACCCATGGAAAATCGTCCTGGCCACGCTCGCTGCCCACACGGATCCAGTGGTGTGGGGGTCCCACTGCTGCCTCTCCCGCCTTTGCCGTGTTCGGCCCCGAAGCCGTGGGTGGTTGGTGAGGGATGCCCGGCTTTAGCGGTGGTGGAGAGCGGCCTGAGCGGCACAGGAGGGGATGTGAACACCCCTGACTGTGCTCCCAGTGCCGTCTCCACTGGTTTGCACAAGGCAGTTCCGACCTCACGGGTTGGTACCACCTCTCTTGCAACTTCACGAAAGGTGATTCTGTGCTTGCACAGCTTGAGAAGCCCCTTGCCTCTTGTGCTGGGAACGGCGATGCTTCTCACAGGAGCACAGCATCTTCCACACCTCCAGCTGGATGGGCACAGGGCAGAGCTGAGGTGGAACCTCCTACCTCTCCTTCCACAGGCTCCTCTGCCCGAGAGAGGGGTGCCATGCCAGAAACACCGGTGCAGAGACCACCCCAAGCCCACTGCAATCCCAGTTAAACCCCCGCTGTCTTTCACAGCTCCAAACTTCAGCCCTGACATATCTCAGGGTATTTTTTAAGGAAACAGTTATTTCAGACACAACCACTGCAGAGGTCAGGTTTACTTCAGAGGTACCAGACACCAAGGAGATGCTTTTGGAGAGCCACCCTTGGGACAATCCTGCCCAGCACAGACTCATTCCCCAGCCCAGATCTGCACATGCCACCCCATCAGAGAACAACTCAGAAACGCAAGGAAGTTTCCAGCCTCATTTTAACAAAATGGCTGTCTCAGGAGCAACAAAATAACCAAACATCTTACCTGGCAGAGAGAAGGCTGGGAGGCTTTCCATTGGCTTTTGTAATAAAACACTGGCTTTTTGTAATTCCTCCTCTGCCTCGGGATTCAAGTCCTCATTGGCCTTGTGGAAGGATGTGCAAAGTGCTCATGGGTCAGCGTGGCTGTGCCTGGGCTGACAAGCATTTGTGACCTGCAACAACAACACCAATTTGTCCCCACCCCAAGTGCTTTAAACACTCATCACCCTGTTGGTTTTACCTCGTGCACTTCATTCAATAGGTGCTTCTTCACGTGCAACACTTTGACTTTTCAAATTTCCGCTGATGTTTGGGAAAATAAAATAATTTGGAGACCTAGACTGAAGTTTCGTGTGAGTTCTTTGCCAAACTCTCTTCAATAAGAGATGGAAGTCATGTAGCCTTATCAGCCTGCACCTCTGATATGATAATGATATCTGTACCGCCCAGAAAGTAGGTCACAGTAATTCTTCATAGCAGTTTTTGTAACCTACTCAGGGACTACAAGGCCAGCTATTCTAAAGATAATTCTGAATTTCTTTAATAAGATTTTATTGGATTCAGATAATTGATCCGATTATTGAAACCTGGGGAAAGTGCTATTGACCTGAATATATACATCAGTAATTCTTTTTAAAATGAATTTAGGTCATCACAAAGTTATTGCCTCTGCTTAATGTCAGGCAAGGTGCTCACTACAGGCCTGGCAAACAGACACAGCTCCCACTGTCCTGTCCTACCCAAAATATGTGGGAAGCCCCTTCCTCCTGCCCTCAAGAGGGGTCGGGGTTGAAGTCTGAGTTAAGCACTTTGGGACCGGTCTGACTTTCACAATGAGAATCATATCTTTCGATTTCTTAAATTTTTTTCCCCTTGTCTTTCTTTTCAGTCAGCATCAGCAGATATCCAGAACTCTGCAGTTGCCTTTCATCTTCCCTTCCTGTGGCAGGGGTTGGAATGAGGTGGTCTTTAAGGTCCCTTCCAACCCAAACCAGCCTGTGATTCTGCAATTTCATTTCTGATACTGCAACTATTTCTGATCATCCAATTCCAGACAACTCCATTTTCCACCTTGCTCTTTTCTTACTTTCCATACCATCATCTACACCACAATATTTATTCCCACAGCACCTCGCCCAACCAGCCCTTCCACACTTCTCTTGGAGAAGGAGAAATGACTCAGAAGTAATTTCTAATTTCACCTCTTGTGTTACCCACCTTGCTCCCAGTCTATTGCAGCGTGGAAACACCAGTTCCACCTTCTGCAGACCCAGCAGATGTCCCTGGGAGGTGACAGGGAGAGTTTCAGAGCAGAGGATCCAGGGCCATCCTGCTCTGGGTGGGTGGAAGAGGTCTGGCTGCTCTTCCTTTCCCCCCTCGCAGCCTCACGCACACACATGGATAAAAGCTTTTCCTAGGGAGGAAAAAATGACATTTCCCCATTTCTTGCAGTTTATAAGTCTCAGCTGAGGGTGGCTGGGCTGCTCTGATTTCCTGGGAGTGCCCCACTGGCTGGGCTATTGCTGCCCTATTTCCCTGCTCTAATGCAATGTTCTTGATGAGATCTCCCACGCCAGACCCGACAGTGCTGGGTGTGATGGAAATGCACCTGGAGACAAAGCTGGGACAGCCTCATTCCCACTGCCCATACAAAATGGGACCGAAATTATCTGTACAGTCGAGCCTGGACCTGCCTCTATCATCCCAGATCAGTTCCCAATGTCTGACCTTCCACAAAATGCCGTGTTTCATTCAGAAGGAGATAGAAAAACAGGCACATTTTTCTTATTTGTTGTTTTTTGCACTCCCCAGCTGCACAGTTCTCAAAACAAAATTTATCCTTGACCTTACTTACCTCCCTTTTAACATGACTATGCAGAGTATTTCTTTTGACTTGGATTTTGCTTTTTACAAGTATTTTATTCTTTCTTTTGTACAAAGTCCAAGCCGCAGTCTTGCTACTTTAAGCATTTTTTTCTTCAGATACTTTCTGTCCTGAAGCAAAAGATTTTTTCCAGATAGTATAATTTTAGCCCATTAGCAGCTCTAAGTTGGTGGTGAAATTACCCTTCCCTCTTCCATCAACCTTTAAATTCCTTGGAAGTCCAAAACCATATGAAGACTTGTCTAAGTGGGTGTGAACACCAAGCTGGAATGTACAAAATCATTACCAAATTCAAATTAAAGGGACTTACCAAGGCTTATATTGCAGATCTTTGGATGTCACTCTCTAAATCATGGTCCTCAATGGCTTCACAGGCTGCATGGGAATTTCTCCCTCAGCTGCACACGGTGGTCGTGGAGGAAATCTCTGCACAGGATTTGGGTAATGACAAGTGATGGAATAGGGATTGTTCAGCCTGGAGAAGAAAAGGATCCAGGGAGATCTTAGAGACCTTTCCAGTGCCTAAAGGGGCTTCAAGAGAGCTGGAGAGGGACTTGGGACAAGAAATGGAGGGACAGGACACAGGGAATGGCTTTAAGCTGGAAGAAGGTAGCTTTGGATTGGATATTGGGAAGGAATTGTTCCCTGGGAGGGTGAGGAAGCCCTGGCACAGGGTGCCCAGAGCAGCTGTGGCTGCCCCTGGCTCCCTGGCAGTGCCCAAGGCCAGGGTGGACATTGGGGCTTGGAGCAGCCTGGGACAGTGGGAGGTGTCCCTGCCATGGCAGGGGGTGGAGGGGGATGAGCTTTAAGGTCCCTTCCCACCCAAACCATCCCATGATTTCATGAAGTCCTATCCATGCTGGAGACCAGCTGGTGGCCACCACCTGCAGAGCCAAAGCCATCCTTGAAGTTCCACCAGAGCCTTATTCCAGTCCTGGATACCAAACTGATTCTTGCCTGTGCTTTTTTGTGATTTCTTTTGTTACTGCTTTTTATTTCCCTTTGCGTTGTGTGGAATTACGAGCTCTAATTACATAAACAAACAGCCAGGAAACAAACCAAACCTCTGGGAGTCCTGAGGGGATTCCCTTCCCTGCAGACACCCTGGCCATTTGCAGGTTCCCACTATCTTTGCTTTCCTCTTTTTTTTTTTCCCTTTTGCTGCCTAGAGGGGAGGATTTGTCACTAAGCAAAGCAAGTCTCTCAAACTTCTAAGAAAATCGTAAACAGGCTGCAGTCCCTCATGAAAGCGAAGAAAACAAATGTGTGAATGGCAAAATCAACTATCTCTAATTTATTTATCATTGAAAAGCTAATTGCATCCTCCTTAGAAGCATCAAAAAAGCCTCAAAGTGCTGCAAAACACACGAGCGTTTAGGGCATCCTCTGGGATTATCCCAGGCAGCTCCTGCTATCCTCCCTCTGATGCTGAACGAGGTGGTTCTACCCTACAGGCTCCATCCTCCCAAAAATCCCTGGATGGGGTGCAGCTTCCCACCCTCCTGCATCAGGGAGTGGCAGAGGTTGAATTCCTCACCAAGCTCCTGTAAAATACATTTTTTTATATTTTTACCCAATTTTTTTATATTTTTTACCCTTAACCACGAAAAAAAGAAAAGGTTTTAACATCATGAGGGGGTTTGGGATTTTTCCAAACCTCTTGAGGAATTAACTTTACCCTTGGAAGAGTCCTGCGTCATTCAACAGGTGCATCTCCTGGAAGTATCTAAATAAAAAAAGAGTCCATTCCACAGCCATGCCTCAGAAAAAAGGACTGAACAGAAATGATAATGTTTCCTGGGATTTTTATTTAAAAACCCCAAATTTCTATGGCAAGATAAAACCCTCGATTAAATTTTACAGTCTGGTATAAAAAGTGCTGTCTCAAGGTTGTTATTTTCTATCATCAGTGAGAGTTTTCTTGAAGACACTGAGATAACTCATCGGGCTTTTCCTCAGCCCTGATTTAAGACAGCTGGAGCTGAGGAAAATTTCCCTGGTAGTGAAGTGAAACATCAGGACACAAGAGCAGTGACATAGCAGGGACGATAATTGTTCCTTCCCTGTCCTATCAATATCCAACTATGAATATTTAGGGATTTGCTGCAAGTTCACAGAACTTTAATTTTCCCTCACACCATTTGATAGTGAAAAAATGTTAAATATAAGCTGTACTAAAATCGTATCTATTAAATTTATCACGATTTTTTCTGTTTTATCTGTAGATTATCTTGCTGTAGACTCACCAAAACAATATCTAAAGACCTCCAAATTTGGTTTTTTTACTTCCTTTTGGTTGCTCCTTTGCAATGAAATAATTGCAAGTAGTTTGTTTGTGGATAATCAATACCCTGCTGCTGATGTTAATAGCACATGGGATAACATAAGGACAGTCCCCCTCCAAAAAAAAATTCCTGAAAATTACTATTAATCATTCCAGAAGGGTTTGGGGTTTTTTTTCCAAATCAAAAATAAGCCAGGAGTTTGTTTCTTGTGTGCACAGTCATAAAGTGATCATTTGCGAGAGCTGTAGATTATCTGTGAATAATCCAATCTCTCATCCAGCTTTATTTTGGATTTCTATAAATGGTGAATAAATCAGCTGCATGCTCAGATGTGTTGGTGAGTTTGCAGATTAACAAAGTAAATGTTTGACAAAGGAAAATACCCCTTTTTTTTCACCAGGTAGAAGCCATTGGCTCTTCATGCTGTCAATAAATTTCCAACCTGGAAAACTCCTGTTCAGTAAATCCTCAAAGCACAAGTAACAACATTGAACTATAGAATCAAAGAATGCTTTGAGCTGGAAGGGACCTTAAAGATCATCTCATCCCAAACCCCTGCCATGGCAAGTGACACCTTTAAAAGATTCCTTAAAAATAATTATCTGTAATGACTTAGCAATCCTCCTTTAAAAATCCCCTTTTTTTTAATAAATAAAAAGCTTCATTACTCCAATAAAATCCTATTTTAATCCATTCATTTAAGCAACAGGAACACAAATATTTTTTGTGCCAAATGGAGCTGAGATCACCCTGTGATACCCCCTCAACTTGTGACCTTGAGTTAATTGTGAAGCAACAGCAAGTGAAAATCAGTGTGAAAAGGAACAAGTAAGAAAGAAAACAACCCCTAAATTAAAGACCTTTTCCTCTGCAGCAGTTTGGGCAGCAGCTCGGACTGTCATCAGGGGATAAATCAATTTGCAGGGCTGTGGACAGCTCTTTAATGGGAGTTCTGAATGCTTTAATTGGGGAAGTGTGTGAGAAGCTGGAGGTGAAGAGTCAGGCTGGGTTCAGGGCACGTGTGTGTGCAGGTGTGGGCACGTGGGGTTGGTGGGCTCCTCCAGAACATCTCTGCCCAGAATTCCTGGAATCTGCAGCCACCACACGCTTGGCTCTGCTCATCAGTGAAACTCCCAGATGTTACTCCTACCCGACGTCTCAAACAACAGGGAAAAAATGATGATGTGGGTTATGAAACTGATTTAAAAGTTAAATTTTACCTTTTTAACAGAGCTTGGGCCTGTTTCTCCTTTGAAGATGGTGCTGCTGGACATGAGAGGGCTGGAGGTAGGGCACAACTTCCAAAAGCCTTGGGAAAGATTCAGGACACACAGCAAAGGGATGATGCAGCCCTGGGAAACACCTCCCTCAGTGCCAGGAGCTGCTGGAGAATGAGCTCACAGCTCAAGCTGCACCAGGGGAGATTCAGGTTGGGTATTTGGAAAGGTTTCTTCATGGGAAGAGTGGTCAAGCATTGGGACAGCTGCCCAGGGCACTGGTGGAGTCACACCCTTGGAAGTGTCCAAAAACTGACCGGATGTGGCACTTTGTGACGGGGTTCAGTGGGCACCGGTGGGATGAGATCAAAGTTTGGCCATGATGATCTTGGAAGTCTTTTCCAACTTAATGATTCCGTGATTCTATCCCTTAGTTTTGGATGTTGGAATCCAAGTCACTCATTGCTCATTCTTCAAACCCTCCCAAAGTCTCAAACTCCTGTGGCAATGATCCCACATCCCACCCCAAAGCCCTGTCTCTTGTCACCAGCCTGGGGTGTGGGCCCTGCCACAGCTTTTGGCTGTTCCTGGATTCTTGTATCAGCAGAAAGGGGAGGAAAAGAGGTGTCCTCAACAACTTCCTGAGATGTTCCCTATCAACTCTTCCTTATCTGATACCTTTTTGCCATTTTCATCCTTGTTAGCCACAAAATTCACGTTCCGAACTTGACAGGCTCTCATCATAGGCACATCTCACCCTCTGTCTCATCATTTCCATCAGCCCTCTCTGAACTTTTATACTTCAGCTGTACCTTTTTTGAAATGGAAATGAAAGCAGCATTCAAGGCAAAGGCACAGCACCCCTTTATGTAACAGCATTCAAATATTTCAGTGCTGTTTTCTCTCACACGTCCTGTGCTGGGGTTTGCTTTGTATCAGGGAAGAATGGGATCAGCGAAGGGGCTGTGAGGTGGTGTCCATGAGCTGGATTGGTGGAGAGGAAACATCTGCTCATCCCTGTTGTTGAGCAAGGCTGGGTCATTCATTTTCTCCACAGTGCAATTTTATCCCCAAAGCTGACAGTGAAATAAAAACTGAATTTTGTTTGTTTGATCTGCTCTGGACTGTCTCATATTGGGACTGTAGGATATAATTATCATAGAAATATAAATTCATGGAGTGGTTTGGGTGGGAAGGGACCTTAAAGATCATCCCATTCCACCCCCTGCCATGGCAGGGACACCTTCCACTATCCCAGTTCACTCCAAGCCCTGTCCAACCTGGCCTTGGGCACTGCCAGGGATCCAGGGGCAGCCACAGCTGCTCTGGGCACCCTGTGCCAGGGCCTCCCCACCCTCCCAGGGAACAATTCCTTCCCAAGATCCCATCTAACCCCAGTGGTTTGAAGCCATTCCCTGTGTCCTGGCACTCCAGGCTCTTGTCTCTCCACCTTTCCTGCCACACATCCTACAAGCAGTAAGTCACTCTGTGTAACCAAAACTTACCTTTGCCCAGGAAGGATTGCAAGTAAAGGTTGGGATATTTCTTGTTTCAAGCTCAGATCTCCGGTATCCAAATTCCTGTGCTCCACTGGACACTGCAAGAAATAAAACCCTTTCTTCTGCTCTAAAATATTGACTTTATCCCACAGATCACCCTCACTCGGCTGGTTGGGAGACCACGTTCTGTCTAAATCCATTTGCTTTCCAATGTTTAATAGAGGGCCTTCAAAAGCTGCTCCTTTCCTCACCAATGGAAGTGACAAAACAATATTATTTTTCCCAAATATTGGAACCTCAATAATATATCCCACTAATCTCCCAGCCACAAAAGTATTTTATAACTAAAGCAGGGTGGTTTTTATGGGTCAGATGTTGTTGTCCTACTGCACTGGAGCTGGTATCCTCCTGATACCACACATGTTTGTTCTCTACTTAATTTTTAATGTAGGAATTTGTTTTTATATTAAAATTCAATAAAAATTTAATTATAAAACATAATATATCACACTGAAGTATATATATCTACGGAGAGGCACATCTGTGGTTTTACAACAGATGTGTGGAACTCGGCAAATATTTAAGATGCAGATTTTGCCACTAAAATGAGCACATCCCCAGCTTGCCTGCAGATGAAAAACTCAGGTAGGCCCAGGTTGAGTGCACCTAAATGGGTCCCTGATCTCAGGGAAAGCAGAAAGTTGATGAGGAGTTACTGAATGTCAGCAGGGAGCAGGAGGAAAATCAGAATTGGAGCCACAAGAAGCCAAAAGAAAGGGAGAACCTCTAAGATGTAGAATCAGTTTTTCCATAAATATGTTTTTTATAGTTCTGAATCCTTTCTAATTCATGCCTTTTCTGAACTGTAGATCTTCCTTACATTCACTGGCAGAGGAATCAACTTTCTGAACTCATGTAAAGTCTGCACAGCATCTTTTGTGCAATTTACTTGTTGCCAGTTGCCATCTGAGACTCTCAATATGAAGAAATTCTCTATTTCCCTTTAATTTTTAAATCAGAATTTATTCTTCTGCCATTGCCATGTCTGTTGTACTGTATTTATACCCATGAGCCTTTCAACAAGAATAAGCCAAACACACAATTCAGGAGAAACCTGGGGTAAGAAGGAGGACATTAAAATAATAATGAATGATGAAAATTAAAGTTTGGTGCTTATTTAAAGTAGTCCAAAGTGAAATTTTCATGTAGATGCAAATCAAAAAGAGCCCCAGCGAAAAAATAAAAGTAATGGGAGGAGAAATAGGCCCTATGGAGAGAAATAATGCAGAATTTATCAGAGAAAAACTCTTATCAAGATGGGTGTTTTCAACTTAAACACCAACATTTCCAATTTTGGTGCCATTTTAGGGCGGCTCCTCTCACCCAGGCCTCGAGGTCCACAAAAAGCCATCGTGGATTTGGGACTTGGGCAGCACAGAGAGGCCATTGGAAACTCTTCTTCAGCTCCTTTATCTCTTTTTTCTCACCAAAACTCTCCATTTCTCAGCTCCCTCTCGCACATGAGAATGTGGAATATTGAAATCCTCATCTGAGTAATAAATAAAAACAAACCTCCATGAATTATCCAGAGGAGCCTGAGCTGCACACTCCAACTTGCTTTGCAGTACCTTGAGCACACACAGACCCTAAATTGTCACCCTAGACTTCGTTGCACTAAACATTTCCAACATTTTCTTTAAAGACATCGAAAATTCAGTGCCTGAAATGCTGCAGATTTTCCTATTCACTGCCCACATCACAAGGCTGACCCACATAATTTTCAGCAAGGAGCTGAAATCTCAACCAAACTCCACAGAGAATCCACGTGGTATTGTTTTAACTGTTTGCTGAACTCTTGCTGGAATTATTTGTCCTGAATTTTGGTGACATGAAGGGAATAAATAATCACGTCTCACCTGGGAGTAGGAAATCTGAACAATGAGTTTTTAGCAGCGAAACCGTTTTTGGGGAGGGGAGAAGGGAGAAATCTGAGTCGAAGAGCAAGGTCTGCAGGTTGTCTACATGTTTCAAATATTAATCAGTTGGCAACATTTCTCCTCTGGAACAGAAAAAAAAAAAAAAAGCAGGAAAAAAGACATTTCATAGAGCCAATAACACTCACAACTTGAGAAAGCGTAAGATGATCCTTTCCTTAGAAAAATCCATCAGCAGCTAAACTCCTGAAGCAGGGCAAGTTGTCAGGATTGTTTTATTTAAAAAAAAAAAAAACAAATGAAAAAGCTGCTGGTTCTCCTAAAAGTAAGGAAGGGCTGATGTTAATGATTGCTTTCTGTCATAATTGCAGTGAGCTGTCATCAACAAGGAATTGCAGCTCAGAACTCCTGGGAAGTGCAGCAAGAGAGGCAAATCCATGTCAAACTTCTGCAGATGGTGCAGATTTATGCCCTCTCTCAGACTCCAGTGGAACAGGCTGTCTCTCACCTTTTTTTTTTATTTAAAAAAAAAAAAATAAGGGAAAAAAACCCAAAAAGCCATTATTAATAATCTCCTTGGCATTTTTCACTCTGTGATTTGCTTTGTAAAATGATGACTCTGCCTGAAGTTTTTAACACCATAAATAAACTGAAACCTTTATGCTTCCAGAATGTCACTGCTGTTTGTGAGCAGCTTTCCCTTTCTTCTTGCCTTTTGCTTCTTGCAGAGGAAGCTGAAACACCATCTCCTTGGACTTTCAAAGATGCCACACTGATCTATTTTTAAACACCTATTTTCAGGCACAGAAACAAACTTCTAATTCGTTTCTTTTTTGGTTTATATTATGGGAAGAATGTTCCTTCCATCCCCAGCACTCGGCCCAGTGCTGCAGACAGTGGAAATTCTGAGTGTAGGAGGAGACCAAAGCCCCAAGTTCAGCGTCCCTCAGCTTTCAAGGAGAAGAAATAACAGGATGAGGAGGAATGGCTTTAGCTGGAAGAGGGTAAATTTGGATGGGATATTGGGAAGGAATTGTTCCTTGGGAGGGTGGGGAGGCCCTGGCACAGGGTGCCCAGAGCAGCTGTGGCTGCCCCTGGATCCCTGGCAGTGTCCAAGGCCAGGCTGGACATTGGGGCTTGGAGCAGCCTGGGACAGTGGAAGGTGTCCCTGGTGGCATGGAATGAGCTTTAAATTCCCTTCCACTCAAACCAGTCTGGGATTCTGTGATAACAAATTGGGGTTGGCCACAATCCTTTGTCCCTTGACAATCTCTGTGTCATAGGTGCCACTGTTTCCTGAACCATCCTTTTCCTATTTCCTTTCGTCTAAGACTGAAAACTGGACCCTCAAACCCCTTTGTAATTCAGTCCAGCAGCCATGCAAATACAAATATTTCCATAATCCAAGCATGAATTAAAAGTCAAATTACTTTATGGATTTATTTATATTTGCACACGAGGGACTTCATCAAAACAGACCTCAAGAGCTGAAAAACAATTTTTTTTTTAAGCATAGCTTTTCTCTTTCAGTGTTAGGTTAACAGGTTCAGCTCTGTGATATTGTAAAGCCAAAAGGGGAAAAGGAACTGTGCTCTGTGAATTTAATGAATTCTCTACTTGTGGTACAAGGCATCTAAATGGCTGTGAAGGAAACGTGAACATGTTACAGCAGTGTTTTAGTGGAATTGCTCTTCTTGGAGTGGTTTGGACAAGGCTGGAGGTGGGATTTGCATGTGGCTGTGCCAGTCCAGCTCTATAAAACCCCACAATGATGGTCCTAATCCAGCTCAGTCCCGAGGCCTGGACTTGTTCCCCTTCTCCACAGAAAATTATTTCAATCATGGCTTTGTGGTGATTTGCTTTTTTTTTTTTTTTTATTTTCTCTTCATAGCTCTCCTTCCACATTTGGGGCAATTTAGTCTTTTTCACTGATTAAAATTTAGGATTCCGGCAAAAAAAAAAAATAATAGTGACCTTTTGATGCAGTCTACAAAGTACTCCCACTAAACAGGCAATAAGTGAATCTAATAGACACCCCAACCCACGCCAAGTCCCATAAAATCAGGGTGTGAAGCATAAGGGAGAGAGGGATTCATATTAATAATTCATTCCAAGCAACCCCCTGGAGCAGTTTTACTATGATATGCTATGCAGAATGCTTCAACACACTAATTAATATTTTCAAAGTGTTCCACGAGCCCCTTTTAAAAGCACTTTTTGCCGTTCATTGAGCATTCTGCATTTCAGCAGGGGAAGCTCAGGCCTCTCCCCCCAAACCCAGGGCTGAGCTGCAGGACGTGGGGTGCAGAGGAAGAACCAACACCCCCCAAAGCTGCTGCAGTTCCCACATTTTGCCCCTCAAATCCAAAATGAGCTGGAATAAATTACGCTCCCTCGTAGCCGAAAATGCAGGTGACCTCCAGAGAGATCTTGTAATTGCACTGAAGAGTCCCTGCCGCATTCCCCTTCCCAGATTTTTCCAGGGAAAAGCTCTGCCAATAACTTGAGACAGCACCAAGTTCTTTATAATCACACATCTATTGTTTCTGACCACATATTTACAAACCAACCCAAATTTCCTGCTTCAATCAGCAAGAAAACACGGCGAGGTTGTGTTCAGCAATGAAAAAAAGTGGAGTTTTAGAACTACTGAACTTAACCCAGTGTTTGAATTTCAGTACAAAATTCTATCTCTAGCCATAAATCCTTCCATTATATTTCTATTAAATGCACTGCAATACTTTTTTTTCAAAAAAGAGTCAGGGATGACACTTGGCCTGCTCATGCTCCAAAAATCCAAACAAAAGGATTTCTTTAGGAAAAACAAGGCAGAGAGTGAACCTTGCCCAAATGATTGTTTCCTGGTTGGTCCAAATAATCTCTTGTCTAATTAAGAGCTGAAGAACTCAAGGAGTGAATTATTTTTAACCCCTGGAGTGCTGGGGATTGTTTTGTAAAGGTTGGGAGCGCTTCTGGGAGTGACACTGGACTAAGTTACAGCAAAAGTTGACTGGGTTTAGAGGGAAAATACAGAGAATTAAGGTGCCTAGGATACCTAGGAATGCTGGAAAAATGGGCCCAAATTTCCCACACCCATGTAAAACCCAGGTCCTACCTCTCCTTTGAAGATCCAGGTGATTTACACCAGGCTCACTGCATCACTTTCTGGGGCCAGCATCAGGATTTGCCCCAAAAGAGGTGCCACTAACGCAGATTGCACGATAAACTCTCCTGACATTCAGGAAAATGCAAAAGCAATGGGATTGTCCACTCTGGAGCTGGATCAGCTGCTGCTCCGCGGGCTCAGCACTGTGCAGCTCTGAGCAGTGGAGGGACTGTGCTTCTCCACACAAACCCACAGCAGTTCTGCCAATGCAAATATTAATAATCAAGATAATCGTGTTGATTTTGGACACTCCCCTGAGAATGCCCTCTAACCCCAGCTTGGCAGTTTTCGAGAGATGCAATCCAGCACAGCTCAGGAGCTTCTCTCTCCCCACCACCCCTCTCAGAGGTGCCCCTGTGGGTGCTGGGTGACAGCAAGGGCAGGACCCCCAGACCACAGACACCCAGAAAGATGCAGGAAGAGTCACCAAGGGCGGGAAGGGGCTGGGAATCCTCATTCCCAAATCCTGCCCTGCTCCTGCCCAACCCACCCTGGTGCCCACCCACAGCCCAGCTCCCCCTGACACCCCAATACTCACCAGTGCTGGGCACCCCCCAGCGTGGGGGAAGAGCTCTTCTGTCTGCAGAGACCCCTGATGCCTCCTGCAGCCACCTAGAAACAGAGACTAGACAAGAGGAAGGGAATAAAGACAGGTATTTATTTGAAGGGCCTTCAAGGTACACCCTGGGGGAGCCAGAGGCTGCTTCCAAAAATTGGACCCCAAGATGGACCCCAGGTCACGAGTTCTTCACACTTTTATAGGTTTGGATCATTTGCATATCAGGGTTCATTCTCCAATTAAAGCCCCAGTTTAATGATGTAACTCCCCTCAGCTTGCCCCCCTTAGAATCTTTAGTTTACACATTTTGGGCCTAAAAACAGCCTGGCTGTCCTTGAAGGCAAAGCCTGGAGAGGCTTTGTTCTGTCTGCCCAGTACGAGAGAGCAGGAATTACAGGCTCCAAGGAACTTCAGAGTTACACTCTGAGCAGTGCAGAATTTGAAAATATAAAAGTTAAAACCTAAGGCATCACCCCAAATTGGTACCAGCCCCTGTCCCAGTGTGCTGGGACCTTTAGGACGTGTCTTACCCTGAGACCTTTAGGATGTGCATTGTGTTGATACCTTTAGGATGAGCATTATGTCGGGACCTTTAGGATGTGCATGACACTGGCACCTGGAAAGCACCCCCACAAACGGCTTATTTGGGGTGCAAAGAGCCACAAATTTGTCCATTTTTTTAGAATTTTGTACTCTTGATTTGGTGATCCTTTGCCACTTTGTTTTCAATAAGGGCTTGTGCCCACTTTTTCAGGATTAATTCCCACTCCTGCAGCGGGGGTTCCTTGATATGAGGACAGGTGACACAGGGGCTCTGCTGGAACCTCCCAAACTTCACTCCTGCTCCAGCTGGCGATAAAATGCTGGGGGTTTTTTTTGGGATCAGTGAAATGGTGAGGAGAAACTCTTCCCTGACCAGCAGCTTGGCACAGGCTGCCCCAGCAGGAGCAGTGGCTCTAACGCTGGTGGTCAAGACCTGATGGAGAATTTGGAGCTCCGTATCCGAAGGCAGAGGATCTTTTCAGGTGAGGGAAAGGAACAAAGGAGCAAGGTCTTGTTTTTTCCCCTGCCAGGAAAACACAAGAGGTCAGAGACCTGTACCCAACCCCAGGCTGTGCTGTGTGAGCAGGGTTCAAGCTGCTGCCTGGGCAACCACCGCCCACAGGGAGGCTGGAAAATCCTTCCAGAGCCTGAGCACGATGCCCATGATGCCTTAGGTTTTAACTTTTATATTTTCAAATTCTGTACTGCTCAGAGTGTAACTCTGAAGTTCCTTGGAGCCTGTAATTCCTGCTCTCTCGTACTGGGCAGACAGAACAAAGCCTCTCCAGGCTTTGCCTTCAAGGACAGCCAGGCTGTTTTTAGGCCCAAAATGTGTAAACTAAAGATTCTAAGGGGGGCAAGCTGAGGGGAGTTACATCATTAAACTGGGGCTTTAATTGGAGAATGAACCCTGATATGCAAATGATCCAAACCTATAAAAGTGTGAAGAACTCGTACCTGGGGTCCATCTTGGGGTCCAATTTTGGAAGCAGCCTCTGGCTCCCCCAGGGTGTACCTTGAAGGCCCTTCAAATAAATACCTGTCTTTATTCCCTTGCTCTTGTCTAGTCTCTGTTTCTAGGTGGCTGCAGAAGGCATCACCCAAACCCACCGGGCAGGAGGGCAGAGGGGAGGAAGGAGCAGGAATCGCTTCCACGGCCGTGCTGGTGTGCAGGGATTTGCTGGTTTTTCTGCCAGCACATGCACATCCCTCCCGGCCAGGGAGATGCAGCCTTTGGAATGACCACACTGGGAAGGGGCAGGATCTGCCCAAACAACACCCCCCTGCCTCCCTCCCTTCCCACGCAGCTTTAATGTGGAGTAAATTCAGTGCTCCGGATTGACAGGAAGGATTCTTGTTTCTAAAACACCCCCAGTAACGAGAACTGTTCGAGAGAGCAGCGCACACTCCTGACTTTTGTACAGCTTAGGCTGTGCAGAAAAAGCTCCAAAACAACAACTCTGACCTTTTTCCCCCATAAATGTCCCAAGGCGAGCTCGCTCTTGGGCTGTGGGGTTTGTGGCCCTCTTGCCGTGCAGAAGAGCTTTTTAAACGGATTTTTTGGGTGCATCTAAACCAGTATTTTCAGCTGTCCTTTTCCCAGCACCCTTCAGGCACCCAAGGGATGGAGCCCCCTCCCTCCCTGCCCAAGAGGGTGCTCTGAGCATCACCAAATCCCCTCGGGATGGAGCCCCCTCCCTCCCTGCCCAAGAGGGTGCTCTGAGCATCACCAAATCCCCTCGGGATGCAGCTCCAGAGGTCACGGCGTGGGGTGGGATGGGGACAACTCGGGACTTTCAGATTTCAAGGGGCACTCCGAGTTGTGTGTGTTCTGTGCCCCCCCATCAACTCCTCCTTGGCTTTTGGCAGGGGAAAAAAACCCAGGTTTGGATGAAATGCTGGAGATGGAGATGGAATTGTTTGAAAGCTTAAGAGTGCCATCGTGTGGATGTGGGATCTGTGTTCCCTCTCCATGGAGCGGGGCCGGGGCTCCGAACCCTCCTCTTTCCCCCCAAAACACAGTTATTTTAATTCCCCAATAAATCTGTTGTTTGGGGTCTCACTGTCTCACCCACTCTGTATTTGTAACTCCTCACCCTTCTTTTCTTTTTGTTAATCATCCCTTTTTTTATCATCATTATTTTTTATTATCATTGCACTTCATTACTGGTTTAACCTTTTCCCTTTTTTTGTTTATAGAACACACTTTGTCCTGGCACAAATCACATGAAACTAAATAAACCATGGGACAAGAAAGCAAGAAGAAAATAAATGTCTTCATTCTGAAGCCATTTCCTTTGTGCTTTTGGACTCTGGGGCTCTTTACATTTCAGAGTTTCATGTTTTACTGGCTATTAATCGCCAAATTTAAAAATAAAAAGATAAACTGCTCTTTCTTCCTGTGGTTTAGGAACACACTAAATATTATATTTGGAATATTACAAATCTGTAAGGATTTAAATTCCATACATCTCTCAGTTAAGGAAAAAAAAAAAGGAAGTAACTGAGATTTCCCAAAGTGAGTTACATTTTCACAAAAAAACCCCACAGGTAAGGAATTTTTTATATTTGGATTTGAATGGGCAAGCAAAGACATTTTCCTTTTCATTAATGCAATGGATGTTAATTAATAAAATAGTGTTAATAAAGTATTTAAGGCCATGGGACTGATCCTGCTCTGAACTTGATGGTTCCATTCCTT
Source organism: Falcunculus frontatus (assembly GCA_013398115.1). Lineage (NCBI taxonomy): Eukaryota > Metazoa > Chordata > Aves > Passeriformes > Falcunculus > Falcunculus frontatus. Next base: position 138,183 of record VZRV01006887.1, on the reverse strand, counting down.
CCCAGTGCAGCAGGTCTGGGCTAAAATTTGGGTGGTTTTTGCTCAGAAAGTTTTTAATCCAGGTTATTTAAGTGAGGAATGACTCCCACTGCCTTGGCCAGGGTGGCATTGAGCGGCCAGAGAAAATCTTCCCCTAAATATCCATTTTTAAACAATTCAGCCCCAAATTTAACCTTGACACTGCCATTTGCTTTAAAAAAAGCCTCTGGATCCCAAGGGTTTGCTCCTTTTTTAAAGAACTTTTGCACTTAAATACCACAGGGGTGGTATCAAAAACCGCCCAAAGCCATGCTCAGGAAATAAAAAAATCAGCTTTTTACCCAAAATGTTGGTGGGGTTTTGTGTCCCACGTGTGAAACAGCAGCTCCAAGGCTCCAGCAGCGGGGCAGGTGAGGCTTGTGTGGATCTGGGGGTTACAATAACACAGAGGGAGAATATCAGGGCAGAAAATTGCATCTAATTTGTTTTAAATTCACAGAAGTCTCAGTCTTTTGGGACGTATTTTTACTTTACATATTTGTTAATGCGAAATGTTCTCGTTGCCAAATACGTTCAATATTCGAGTGGAAACTGATTCTGCTTTCGCCCCCTTACTCTTCCTAAACCAAAAATAAAGCTGCTTTTGCATGCCCCAGGTTTCCCTCCCACCCCCATCCTTCAACATTCCAGCTGAGAAAGTGAAAGCACGAATAAAACTGTGAGAGTGGGATGTTAATCTGTTAAAAAGTGTGCCAGAAAATTCCCGCTTTTCTCACCAGATCTCATTGTGGATCTGGGAGAAAGAACACGAAGCTTTCAAGGCAAGGCACATTTATTTCCAGTGTTAAATCTCAGCCCCCTGAAAGTGGCTCTTATAAACTTCATTTTAAAAGCAGACTCGAGGCGGGCTCTTGCAGCCCTGTGATTGAATAATTCATATTATTTGCCATCATTTAGGGAAGCTGCCGAATGCCAGGGAATAAATATTTTGAAAAGTAGGGAAATCTGTCCTTCAACAACAAGGGAAGGGAGAGGTGCCAGCAGCAGGGAACAGCATCTCTGTGTCTCTGTGTCAAACCAGCACCTTCTGCTGGGTGGGGGCTTCAAGGACCAGTTTGAAGGACAGATTTAAAATACCAGTTTAAAGGACCAGTTTAAAGGACCAGTTTAAAGGACTAATTTAAAATACCAGTTTAAAGGACCAGTTTAAAAGACCAGTTTAAAGGACCAATTTAAAAGACCAGTTTAAAGGACCAGTTTGAAGGACCAGTTTGAAGGACCAATTTAAAATACCAGTTTAAAGGACCAGTTTAAAAGACCAGTTTAAAGGACCAGTTTAAAGGACCAGTTTAAAAGACCAGTTTAAAAGACCAGTTTAAAAGACCAGTTTAAAGGACCAATTTAAAATACCAGTTTAAAGGACAAGTTTAAAGCTTGTCCACCCAGCTCTGGCAAATAAAAGTCCAGTGGCAAATCCTCCCTGAAAATCCTGAATGAGTCAGGCCTGAATCAAGCAAAAAAGCCCAAGGAAGAAAAAAATGCTTTCCCAGGTGAAGCAACCTGCCCAAAACATCCCAGTGAGCCCCTCACCAGTAAAGCTTTCCCAGTCCAGAGCATTTGGGGTCTGGAACAAACTGGGTGAGGGTTTGAAGGACCAGTTTAAAGGACCAGTTTAAAGCTCATCCAGACAGCTCTGGCAAATCCTCTGTGCACAATCCCAAATAAACAAGGCCTGAATCAAGCAGCAAAAAGCCCAGCTGAGGGAAAACCCTTCCCCAGGAAAAGCAACCTGCCTAAAATATCCCCCCACAAGTGAAGCTTTCCCATCCAAAGCATCTGGGGTCTGGAACAAGCTGGGTGGGGGTTTAAAGGACCAGTTTAAAGGACCAGTTTTAAAGGACCGGTTTAAAGAACTAGGTTAAAGGACCAGTTTAAAGCTCATCCACCCAGCTCGTCCAAATAAAAGCCCAGCAGCAAACCCTCCCCTGAAAACCCTAAACGAGCCAGGCCCAAATCAAGCCAAAAAGCCCAAAGAAGGGAAAATCCTTCCCTGGGAAAAGCCTAAAACATCCCCCCAGCAGCAAAGCTTTGCCATCCAAAGCATTTGGGGTGTGGAGCGAGCCCCCTCTGAAGGAATGACTTCCCCTGGTGCCTTTGCCATCAGTCACAGGGTGGCAATAAAACCTGGAGCTGTTTCCTTACACCAGCACTGCGATTTACCTACCCTAATAGACAATGCAAATGCTAAAAGGCACATATACATCTTCATTATATAAGCTGGTGCCTGAGTCATTTTCCTCCAGAGACAGTTTTATTCATTTTTATACAATTTGCCTACTGTACAGTGCAGATGGTTTCTATTAAGTAAAATATCTGTTTGCTTCCAAATTTTTAGTTTTCGTGATTAAATTACTTGAAAATGACGGTACATTGTATTACCCGCCTTCAGGACTTAATGCAGTTGCCATTGCACGAGGCTGAACTGGAAAGCCCAGTTTCATCCACTCAGAAAATGGAGATTTTGGCCTCATGCTGGGAATTTCTGAGCTCTGTTTTATAGGTGCTGCAGTGTTTTTCCCAAACTCACAATTATGGGAATTGTTTACTAAATATATATCTTAACAAGGAGTTTGAACAGAAGTGTTGGACAACATGATGAGGAGTAAAGAAAAAAAAAAAAAAGCAGATTTGGGATTTTTAAAATTTTCTCNAAAAAAAAAAAAAAAAAAAAGGATTTTGGGTTTTTTAAAATTTTTTTTGGGTTTTTTGGGTGGGTTTTTTTTTTTTTTTTTTTTTGGGATTGTGGAAAAATTGCTGCTTCTGTGGGAGCGAGGGATGGGAGGCGAGGCCGGGAGTGTGACATCCATCGCTGTGCTGCCATCGGGTGGATGGCTGCGAAAGCTGCACATTCCCAGAGAGCTGCAGGAGCAGGGAGCGACGAGCAGAACCTCCCAAAATCTCCCCTCCAAAGCCCCGCACACCGCTGGGAACGGGGACATTTCCTGCAGCAAGGACAGCACTGGCCTCAGCTCAGCTCTTTGCCCACCAAATAATCGTGGCTTGGGGCTGCAGAAAGGCAAAGGATCCTAAAATAAAAATGGGTTGGTTTGGAAGGGGACTTTAGAGGTGATCCAGATCAACCCCTGCCATGGGCAGGGACATCTTCTACCATCCCAAGCCCTGTCCAGTCTGGCCTTGGGCACTGCCAGGGATCCAGGGGCAGCCACAGCTGCTCTGGGCACCCTGTGCCAGGGCCTCCCCACCCTCCCAGGGAACAATTCCTTCTCAATATCCCATCTAAATTTATCCTCTTCCAGCTAAAGCCATTCCCCTTTGTCCTGTCCCCCCAGGGCCTTATCCCGAGTCCCTCTCCAGCTCTCCTGGAGCCCCTTTAGGCCCTGGAAGGGGTTTTAAGATCTCCTGGAGCCTTCTCTTCTCCACACTGAACACTCTCAGCCTTTCCTCCAACCCCCAGGGATCCTCAGGACCTGCTGAACCTTCTCCAAAAGGAGCCAATCCCTCATCCCCAGGCACCGCTGCACCTGAGCAGAACCCAAAGCCAATCACTGGGATTTTTCCAGGTCTCCCAAGCCTCCTTTGCTCCCCCACAAACACAAAACAAGGCTCGGGTGTCCGTAGGTGTCTCAGAACCATCCCACACCTGGGGGTTTACCCTGATCCCTTGAAAGGACAAATCCTGCTGAGTGTGCGGGAAGTGAAGCACCAGCATTCCATGAAAAGCAACTCTGGGACACAAATCTACCGTGTTCCACTGCTTGTGAAATTCACAGAAGTGGGAAGAGGTGCAGGACACGATGGAGATGGGGAGAGCTGACCCCCAGCAAGAATTCACTCCCTGCACTGACTTTGGGAACAGCCAAAACCCCTGGCATGAAAGGCTGGCACAAAGAAATGAACGAAGATAAACTGAGGGGAGTCTCAGCCAATGTTTGGTGCCAAACACCTAAAACTGAGGTGACAAAGCAATCAGATGTATTTAGCTTTACTAAACACCAACAGTGCAAAGTGGAAAGGGAACATCTGATCCAGTGTCACCATCTGAAATGGAATAAAAGTTCCATCCCAGGGACTGGAGAAGAGAAGCAAATCCTAAGGAAGTGGCAAGCCCAAGGAAAGCTGACACAGCTCTGGTGGCTCAGGTAAACAGCAGCACAAACCCTTTCTGTGCTCTTCCCAACCCAAAACAAAAGCTTGTGGAGTCTGCCAGGAGGTACAAATCTTCTGGAGGAACAGAGGAGAGGGAAATAAATGTGCATCTGTAACAAGTCTCCACAACATCAAGTAAAAATCCATTTCATCTGCTGACATTGGCAGCACACGCCCGTAAATCAGAGAAAGGAAAATATTGCCTTCATATCCATCGGAGATGTTTGGGGAAATAAGGATCTCATCTCTTGGGCTGCCACAAAAATTATCTGTTCCATCAGAAAAGGCAGATTCTGAGTGTCAGCAAAAGCAACAAGAACAGCTGCTCTGTCCAGCCTGTCCAGTGCCTTTGGCCTGGAGAGCAACCAGGGCAGAAAAGCCTCCTGCAGCAGCTTCTGCTGGGGCACAGGGAGGACAACAGACCCCAAACCCCACCCTGAGGACACAGAGCCCCCGACAGCACCAGCAGGGACCACGAAGTGCCACAAAAGAGCAAAACTGGGAGTCAAAAGCTTTCCCTGTGTCTCCAAACTGGGGGTGGAAAATGAGCATGGATGAGTCAGGGAATTGTAGTCACACACAGGAAGAGCAGAAAGCAGCCCCAAGCACCCATCAGGAAACAGGTTCTAATCTTTCCGCTGTCTCATCCCCAAATTTAGGGATTCGTTGAAGATGGGAAGCAGGACATTAACATGTACAACATGCCAGCTATCACTGCAACATAAAATTCCTGGTTTTCCATCTGCCATCCCTCAACAGGGTAAAGGAATTCCTCCTGCAACATACGAGCAGTTGTCTCTTTTATGGCTTTTTAATGGAAAGCAAATAAAAACCCCTCCAACTCTGAATTTATCAAAACCATCTTGAAGAGTCTTTCAGAAGAGTTTTTCACCCTCTCCGAGAGCTGCACCAGCTGCATCCAATCGTGGCAGATAATTCCTTCCCAGCTATCCAGTGAGCCTGGGAAGGGAGCAGAGCCTGCAGCCCAAATCCATAGGATGGCTGATAGCACAGGGAAAATCTAATTTCCAACTGGAATCATGCTGCAAACAAATTGCAGGTGGCCCATACAAATAAAGACAAGGTTTTTAAAGAATTAAGCTCCATCAGATAATAACCACGGAATAAAATAATTTCCACGTTCTGACACAGACCTCATTCTTGGATCACACTTTTTTTTGCAAGGACGGAACCCAAAATATGAATTGTAGAATTCCTTGGAAGGGTGATGTCACTGCTCCAGCCAAAGCTCAGTGTGAGCCCCATCCCTGAGGAGGAGAGGAAAGTGCTGGGTTTATCCAAAATCAGCACCAAAAAAAAAAAGGGTTTTCTCAAACTCTGAAGACACCACTCCAAAATTTTCGTTTCTGAGCCTCTGTGCTCTCAGTGCCCAAGTCCACGAGCAATTTAATGCACTCCCAGGACAGGACAGAACTGCAACATATTTGGAGGTCTCTGGGGCCTGGAGACTGCAGCAGTTTGGATTTTAAATTCACCAGGAAGTTCTGAATGCTCTAAGGAAATGGATCCCGCAGAATAAATGGATTATACTGACATGACACCACAAAAACACTAAAGTAAATTAAGTGTTGAGACAGCAACACAAAACACAAAGTCTTAATGTACAGAGCTCTCAGAGAAATATCCAATAATTCCTTGGGGCAAGTGAAAGGGAAAGAAAGCAACAGAGAAGTTTTACGCTGATTTTCAAATAACAAGGAAAATCACGATGGAGGAAGGAATCAGGATTATAAAGAGATGTGGAGGGTGGATGTGATCATCCAAAGGGTCTCAGCTCCTCTACCAGAGTCCCTGGCTAAGGAAAACCACAGAAACGAGGCCCATGAGTCAAAACGTTGACAGGTTTCCTGGAAAAGAAATGTCCTGTCTGTCCTAGAATCAATTTATCTATTGCATAGAAGAGATATATAAATATATGGAATAAAATACAAGAATATATACAGAATGAAAGCTGATGGAAAAAGGGAGCAATGCTATCAAACCATCCAACCACAGGAAAGGAGCTCCTGTCCTTCTCCTTCCATAAAATCATGGAAGAATCAGAGAATGGATTGGGTTGGAAGGGACCTTACAGGTTGTGTTGTTCCAACTCCCAAGAGGACAGAGAGCCAAAATTGGGATGAAACAAGTCCTTACCCTGAGAATGTGGGGGCTTCCGAGCATCTCTGAGCCCAGAAAGAGCAGAACAACAGAATCCAAGGGAGCTTTCAATGAACCCAAAGCAGCAAAGTTCTCCCCTGCTCAGTTCAAAGGGCAGAGAACACAATAATTGGTGAAGTGTTGGTGACAGAAACCACGCTTACACCAATAAAATCCTTCTCCAGCAGAAACTCTGTACAAAAAGTTGCCTTTGTGGCTGCTGTCATTCCTTTTGGAGGGTTTTTAAGGCACAATTGCTTGCATTTGGATGGAACAGGAAAGGGAAGGAGTGTTGGGATTTGATGTTTTTCATTTTGAGTCCTGTCTGACTAAAGGTCCACCCGCCAGTGGAGAATGAGCAAAAAAACCCAACATTTCATTCCAGAGGCTTCCTATGGTGCTACATCGTGGTGAGGATTTGGGGTAATAATGTACAAATTGGAATGTAAATGCAGTATTTCAGAGGTGGAGGAGGGAAACTGAGGACCAGAGGAAAAGTGGAAAAAGTTTTAAATAATTAAATAAATAAAAATAAAATAATTAAATAAATAATTAAATAAATTAAATAATTAAAATATTTAAATAATTTTAGTAGAGCACACATCGCTGTACCACGGCAGTGTCCAACAACCAGCACCACTGCCAATGGCAAGAGAGGGAATTCAGCCCCAATTCAGGAAAATCCTTAAACTGGAATCTCAGCAGGACCATCCCTGTGCCTTTGGGATCAGGATCTCCAAGGCAAATTAAGTCATGATCTTCAATTATTGGAGGTTGAGACCAGAAACCTTTCCAGGCTCTGCTCCAACACGAGCACATCACACAGTCTGTAGATCAGTGAAAGCCTTATCAAACCTTATCACTGCTGTGTTTGAAGATAGAGCCTTAGAGGCACTGAGGTGGTCAGGAGGCTTTTGAGGTACCTGATATATGGACATCCAGTTTGGGTTGGAGCTGAAATAAAAAGAGCTGCCCACAGATATTCCCAGAGCAAGATTAGAGCAGTTCTGCTGCCCCATCACAAAGGTAAATCCACACCTTTGTTCTCTGAATTAATCCAGATTAATAAATAATTTTATAATTATCCAGATTTTATCCTGAAATCAACCCCAAATCAAATGATTTCTAGCTTCAGCCTGTCCTGTCTTCTGCATCTTGGACTGACAATTCCAACAGCTGGGAGCTTCCCCATCTGCTGAATATCCCAGGTTGCAGCAGAACAAGTGGATCCATGCTGGCTGCAGGCCAGCTGAGAAGGAGGAAGATTTATGCAAACTCTCAGGAAAACATTCCAAACAGCTGGAATAGAAAGGAAATCCAGGCAGCATCTGAATCACAGAGTTATTACTCTGCCACTCCACTCAGCATTACCAGGGTCCCTCCAGCAACCACATTATTTAATAGACCATTTAATAGACTATCAAAAATCCAGTTGTCTTCATTACAGCAAACAGGAAAATGGGGGATAATGGAGTGATTTTGTGAGTGGAACAACTGCTGGGAACCAAAGGTGAAGCAACGCAAAGAAGTTTCACACTGACAGAAATCAGGATGCTCCACACAGGCTGAAAACTGGGGAATTTCAGGTCCCGAGCACCTTAATTCTTATTCTGGGTTACCACGAATGAATAAATTAATAAATATAAATGGGAGGGGGGAGACGTGTGCTGCCATAGGTCACATTTTTAAGTGCTTGCACAGATGTTGAACATTTTTTAGGATGAGTCAGGCACCGTTCCTTCAGGACAGGCCCAACATCTGCAAGCCATGAAGGTGGAGCTGAGGTGCAGCACTGCTCACTGCTCCTGCAGAACCCCGAGATTTCATATTTGTAGGGTCACGATTCAATTCCAAACCAGGCCGAGTGTGGATGAGCCACACGGTGTCTGATCCGAGGAGATTCCAGCCATGGACAGAAACCAGGGAAAAGCATCCCTGGGGCCGTGCAGGAATTCTCAGCTCAGTTCCTGAATCACCCTGCCCCGACCCTGCTGAGGAATCCCTGGGTTGGGGGCAGATGACCATGGGAACTCCTGGGAGCAGAGCTGAACCTAAACGCCTCAAAAGGGCAGCTGGGGTAGGCTGGAAACCTTTTTCCATGATGTAAAAATTTAAATGTTAAAAAAAAAAGGTGGTTTTTTTAAAAATACTCAACTTGCAGCACGTTCCACAAGGAGGATTTTAAAGAGTCGCTACCTGAGAAAACACACACAAAAATATACATTTATAAAGAATAATTTCCTCTTTCACTGCTTCCCCCAGGGCTCAATTTAAATAATGACTTAGCAAATGACCCCAAGTTAGGAGCAGCTATCCCAGAACCAAGGGCTCACCAGCAAGACCTGAGCAGCTGTGCCAAGATTTGAAAACCCTTTCCATGCTGGAATTTGTCCTAATTTCCAACCGAAATATCTCCTGGAGGAACTTGAGGCCACTTTCTTTTGTCCTACACTGAGATGGATCTGCCTCCCTCCCTAGAAACTCAAATCCTGTCACCAAAGGATCCTTCAATGTTATTTCTCAACAAGTTTTTACCTAATCATTAACCAAACACCACAGCATTTTGCCTTTTTTTTTTTTTGTTTTAGTACTTCATAAAGCAAATTCAAGATCATTTCAGTATTTTCTACATTTTAATGAAGCAAAATTCAAGGAATTTATAGAACTTCCTTGTTCCTACAACAAATAATAGAATTCTTTTTCCAGATCTGAAATACTCACATGTTTTATGTCTGAACTCTCAAGTTTTTCCAAGTTTTGGAGTGGCTGCTCCATCCAGCTCGGATACCTGCCTTGGGGTTTTATATTGAGGTTCATGATGGGTGCAGACCCCAAATGACTTGGGGCTGCTGCCAGGGTGGATCCCAAATTGTGAAGAAAAGCAGGATTCTTTTGTTGTTGTTTCTAAAACAACATTTCAAAAGAATTCCAGATTTTAAGTACTGTTAGAGTAAAATTAACCACTGATCTTGGGTTTCTGCTCTCTGTGGTGGAAATTGAAGCTGCTCTAGGAGTTTTTCCTCCAGGTGACCATTTACACCCTCAAACCTGGAATTAACAATTTGGATATTTGGATTTTCCATGCGCTTCAGCTGGAAAGGAAAGGGAAATAATCACGTGGGCCTGCAGCTCTGCTCATGTGCAAGTAATTTTAAAGACAATTAACCTTCAGTTCTAAGTCTAAAGCACACCACATCTTGTGCCTGCCCCTAGGATGCACCACATCCAGTAGCTCTCACCCCTGGAATTAGGGAATAAACAACTCCACTTTTCCAATGTGGCTTGAAACAAACAGGAATCCGCCATTATTCACATTAAATATATGAATAGAATCTGAACAGAAAATGGGATCTTTAGGAAAAATACATCCCGAGATGGAAATTTTCCCGGAGCCGTCATGAACCGGGATCAGGATGTCTGATGTGAAGTGTGTGTGCTCCAGTGGTGTTAAATACCAGGAAAAGGATGTCAAATCAGTTCTCTGGAGGCCAAACTTGGGAATGAAAATGGGAGAAGAGCAGATCTTCATTTTCAGCAAACATCAATTCTTTTTCACGGTGATGCCATTAAACAATCCTGGCAGGGCCAAGTTCCCTGGGAGTGGTTCCAGGACCAAAGTTCTTCTTCCTCTGGGATTTTCCTCCTGCCAAGTGATCAATATTTTAGCAATGTTTCACCCATCTAAGTGCAGGCCTTGCACAGCAGGAAGAGGGGAATGGATTCATCCCTGGCGGATTCCGAGGCAGTTCCAAGGTGGTTGTTGTCACCTGCTGGATCACTGTGAAGGGGACACAGGGTTAACCTTTTCCTTTGTCCTTTAGCACAGGGTAGGACACCCAAACTGGAGAGATAATGGCATTTTTCTTTGGATTATGGAAAATTTCAGCCCCATCAACTTCCCTGAAAGGACTGGGCTTGTTGGTTGGTTCCTGCTGAGGATTAGTGGGTATGGAGCGACCACATCTGCTGGAAAAATGGGAAAATAGGGCTTGGAGATCTCACCATCAAACCAGGAAGGTGTATTTGTATCTGGATATTAAATAGGGAGGCAGAATTCTGTTCTGAATTAAAATAACATCCAGATATTGCTGCACTACCCACTAAACTTTGCTATTTCTAATCTTGCAGAACATCAAACCAGACAAAAAACTACTTAAATTTTCAACAGAAAAATGCAACCTGCTCTGGATCTGATGACAAAGCCCTATAATTTCCTGGGAAAAACGCATCTTTCATCAAAACTGCTAAATTTGTACCAACATTTTTACCAGCATTCCGGGTGCAGGCGATGATTTGAGGAGAAAAGATGAGAGAATGGAAGAGTTCCTTACATTGCAGCTGGGCTTCAACCTTCAGTTCAAAATTGTTTCATGATTATTCCTAGAGAAAGTAATTTCAAGAGATGGGCTTGGAAGAAACTAAATTAAATTCAAATGTGTCACCACCTCCACATAACGAAACGAACCCTCTTACCTTGAGGTGCCCAACAAACGCTAAAACTTTGGGGTTTGTTTGTCCCAGCTGAGATCTGTGAAGTGCTGCCATGTTTCTCCAATACCTGGGATTCATCCTGTCTCTCCTGCTGACTCCCTGGAGTGCAGGACAGGAGGCTGAGGTGTGGATTTGTGGTGTCACACACACAGATCTATTGTGGCACAAAGGGAGCAGATGGAGGCGCGTGTTAACAATTGGAGGAGTCATGGCAGCCCCTTCCCAAAATGGATTTACCTCAGGAGCATGGGAGCGGCCAGCCCAGACCACAGCCAGGAGCAAACAGGCCTGGCTTTGTCCCTTAGGCAGGGCTCTTAGGCTGGGGGCTGAGGGTTTCTTTAGGGAGAGGAGCAGCTCAAGCTCTCTCCAAGTCCTCGCCCTCCTCGGCGCTGCCGGCGTTGAACGTAGGATGATGATGCCATGATGATTCTTTGCTTTTTGTATTTACCCCCTCTCTATACTCTTTTGTATAACTTTTATGTATTCTTAAGGGCCTTTTAGCCCACATACTTCTGATTGTTCAGGTTTGATAACCAGCATAGGCCCAGTGTTCCATTAAACCAGGAGACCAAACATCTCAGAAGGCTCAGACACCAAGGCCTTCTCTGGAACACATTTTGTAAACTAAGATTGGCCTGTCCAGGGGGGGAAAGTTCCTCAGAGAGGGGGGTTCACTCAGCCTCTCATTGGGGAATCTTTGATAGATCTGCTCATTGGTAAAGCCTAGAATTTTATACTCAAACTATTGTGGGTGTGCATTTTGGGGGTACCCACGGGGGTGCATTTTGGTGTGCATTTGGGTGTGCATTTGGGTGTGCATTTGGGTGTGCATTTGGGTGTGCATTTGGGTGTGCATTTGGATGTGCATTTGGATGTGCATTTGGATGTCCATTCCAGCCTGCTCCACCTGGACAGAGAGCACCAAGGATCCTTCAAATAAACACCAAGGTAAAATCCCTTTTTCCCCTCTAACCACGTTTGGTTCTTGATTTTAAGACCAAGAAAAGGCATCAGTGAGGTGGGAGCTTGGAAGGCACTTCTCATTAAGGACACATCAGTCACATCCTCTTGCTGCCCAAAGAACAGGAAAGCTTCTCCTAAAGTGGTTTGCTGACAGGAATTTGACTTTGTCGAAGACATGTGCCTTTAAACCACGCTGCAGGAGGAAAGCTGCTCCAACAGGTACATCTTTTATAATAAATACAAGGAGATTCACAGCCAGGAAGGAAATTGTACTTAGGAATAAATTTGTGTTCGGATTTTATTACTAATTCATTACATTCTTAATCTGAAAAATCCTGAAGCAGCACAACTACTTGAGAATTATCATTAATAATTACATTGATACTGAATTCTTTTATGCAAATAGTACAGTAGACTTAGAGATAGGACTCTTTGTAAACCTCCTGAGTGTTTGCAGGAAGTTTAATTCATTCCCTATCTCCTTTAGTTTGCAAATGAGGTGTGTAACAATTGTCTGCTCCTGGAAGGTGCCAGCATTCGAGTGCCACTCTCAGGACAGGACGTGCAGGGGTTGGGCTGTGCTGCCACCCAACGTCCCCAATGGCATCGAGTGAGGTCACCCAGATATCATTAATTATTACAATTTACTGGCTGCTGGCGGGGTGGGGATGGCCTGGGTGACTTTGGAACATGCCCAGGTCTGTAACTCACCTCTGGATCCAGAGAAGGCAACACCCAGGGTTGTTGTGGGACGAGGGCTGGGCTGTGGCTGAGCAGGACCCTCCTGAGAAAACAGGGAAAAGTTTTGGCCCTTCATTAGGTCTTTCCTTTCCCCAAGGAGGGAAGAGCTCCCAGGCAGACAAACATGATTAACAAGATGCCATAACCTCCCAGACACCTCTTTTTTTCCAAAAAAAGCAACACATGCTGCTGCCAAATATTTCTGGGAAGGAAACAAAACTATTCTGCTAAAGAGATTTCATTTGAATATGTTGTGCCTAAGCCTCATCCTGGAGTTTCTCAGCTTTCCTATCAGTTTCTGCTAATGAGTTTAGCTCCCTAGGTAGAATGTGTCTGGTAAATTTTTCAAGAACTGATCATTAGCAATGTTTTGTATATTTTATTTTCTTGTTTTCGCCGTATATAGAGTTGTCATTTTTAATTCATTGCCCACTGGAATTTTACGAAGGAAAACTCACATTCTCTTCAAAATGAGATGAGGAGGCTGGCACGGGTTTTAATAGATGCATGTTGTGCTGCAGGTGAAATTTTCCAATTCTAATACGAGTGCGTGAGAAACAAGGAAACGTGGCCCACACTGAGAAAGCAAAGTGGTTCTAGAGATAAGAAACTCACTCTTCCCATGGCAGGGGGAATAGAGCACTGATAATCTAAGGAAAAATTCCTAATTCTTCCAAATATATGTGGTCGTTGCCATTTCCAAAGTGCATCCCCTCTTCTGGCCTCTGGCTTCAGATTAGAGAATTTGAGCTCAGCAAATTGGGGATTTTGTTGGCACAAACCCCTGAAAACTCCAGTTTAATCCCGATTTATGGGGAAGGGGGTAACATAATCTTCTTACTTTGCAGCATTTAAAAGGGCAGAGCGGAATCAAGTGGTTTAGCCTAATTTAGCTGGGGTTTTTTCTGTTAGATTTGTAAAACAAGATGAAATAAAACGAGCATGTCCACGCACAGAGCTTCCTATAATGAGCTGAGAAACTCTACTGGCAAAGAATTCTAAATGTAAAATAGGGTCACAATGCAACAAAATGCTCAGTTTTGACTCATTTTACTTTTGGGTTTTCCGTGCCACTGTGACATCACAGCCCTGACAATTTCTGTGTTACATCATAGAGATGCATCTCTGAAATGAGCTCACCCGTGGTGCTAAAGGTGCTCCACCCTCCAGCTCAATCCCTCTATGAAAGTAACCCTATTTAACCCTAAAATTAACCCCTGTCCAGCCATTTTTTCCATGATCAAGGAGGAGGGACTCCTCCTCCTGCAGATCTGACCTCGTAAGTCAGGGTTAAAACCAGACACAGCTCTCCAAAGCCTGTTGCTGTCGGTAACAGGAAACTTTCCCCCCCTCCACTTTCTCCACCCATTTTACCTTCACAGAAATGTTGAGGCTCTTGGAAGCTTGAAGGATCCCAATCCCACTCCTTTCCATGCTGTGGAAGACCAAGGAGGTGTCCTGCTGATGTATCCCATGCCTCGAAAGCAGAATCTGGAGGGATTTGGGCATTTCTTCTTCCTCCTGAATGAAAGCTCATAACACAAAACACTGGGGCTTCTCCCACTGCAAACAGCTCTGTTCATGGAGAGTGAAAATTCAGAGACTCATGGAATCATGGAATGGTTTGGGTTGGAGGGACCTCAAAGATCATCCCATTCCACCCCTGCCATGGCAGGGACACCTTCCACTGTCCCAGGCTGCTCCAAGCCCCAGTGTCCAGCCTGGCCTTGGGCACTGCCAGGGATCCAGGGGCAGCCACAGCTGCTCTGGGCACCCTGTGCCAGGGCCTCCCCACCCTCCCAGGGGACAATTCCTTCCCAATATCCAATCAAAAGCAACCTTGTTCCAGCTTAAAGCCATTTTCCCTTGTCCTGTCCCTCCCTCCCTTGTCCCCAGTCCCTCTCCAGCCCTCCTGGAGCCCCTTTAGGCACTGGAAGGGGCTCTAAGATCTCCCTGGAGCCTTTTCTTCTCCAAGCTGAACACCCCCAGCTCTCTCAGCCTGTTGAATTCCTACCAGACCTCAGAACCACTGACACAGTCACTGTGACCACCACTGAATTAGAAATTCAATTTAAAACCCGTTTTTCTCTCTGCACACAGCCAAGGAGAGCCCAGCCCGGCCTGGGGATGTTGGTACCCAAACCATTCCCATTATCCAGTGACAATCTGCTCTTGTCCCATCCCATCCCAACATCTTCCCAGAGAAAGGATCCAGATTTCACATCTCTCAGTGCATCACAAAGGAAAGAAAAAGCATTCAGGACCTCACGCAGAACATTTCCTGACTTCCCACTTGAAATCAGGAATTCATTTGATAAGATGCATTTAAAATATTGCAGCAAAACATCCTGACAGCTCTGGCGTCTCTCAAGGAACATCCAGAGCAGAAAAATCTGGCCATTTTGCAGGAAAGTGTGCATTTTAAATGACAACTTTTTTATCTGCTTTTGTTCCCCCTTTTCTTGTGCCTATTGAAGAGGGATATGCAGGATCAGTTTCGGGGTAACTCGGCCCAGATATCAGAGGACAAGGAAATATTTGACATCCTCGTGGTAATTTTTAATCAGAAAACCCGCACCAAAAAGAAAAGGATACATAATAAAATGATTCCACAGGAGAAAAATGTCTGACTTCAGCCTTACCCACGGCATTACAAATGGATTTTGTCAGCCCGCAGCCTTACAAGGCTCGTTGGTAGTAAATTAAATTTGGTCAGTTTATAAAGGTATTGCTTTCATGTTTCTCTCCCAAGATCTTCCATCCCTCGGAGGTTTGGAATCACCTTGCTTCTCCTCGCTTGTCTTCTATTCTTCATTACACAACAGATGACCTATCAGATATTCTTCTTCTACTCCAACAGCTTTCCTCTTGCCAACCTTCAACGAGAATAAAGCCTGCAACCCTTTTTATCTTCATTCCGCTGCTGTTTCCATCGGGTTTGGTTGTTTTTTTTTTTTCCCCCTCTTTTCCTAAAGATCGTTTGCCGGCGTTGCTTCCTCGGTTTTTACCCAGTGGAACAAGCAGTGTCTTCTGAACTGACAATTCTGACTTTTTGCTGCTTGTGATTTTTCTAAAGCATGACAAGTGCTGGCATGAAGACACAGCAAACCTTTTCAGATAAGGAGCTCGGAAAAAAGCACGGCCTTTCAAAGAGCAGTGGTAGTTACTGCACCACCAAACGAGTCTCCCATGGATTAATTTAATTCAGCTGCACCTTTTCCACAGCAGCAACCATTAGAAACAGGACTTTTTAACACATTGTATTAATTTTTTTTAAGTGTATTCTAGCACAAAACAAAACTTTTTTCTCTGTGACAAGCTAAAAATTTGATGAATGTTTGATATATTTTACCCTGGATGAGAAATAGAAACAGAAATAGACTGGAAATGGATCCCTGCAACTCTGTTAGAGGGAAAGGCAGGTCTGGGGTGAGATTTTTAAAAAAAATTTCCACTCTGTGCATCTCATTTTCTTCTTTGCACATTCTTCAGAACATCATCCTAAACTAAGAATTAATAGAATATCACTGATTTCTGAATGACAGAAAAGGGTTCTTGAGTACCTGCCCAGGATTTAAAGTTTTCCCAGAGAGGTTGAGGCTGCCCTTGGATCCCTGGAAGTGTCCAAAGCCAGGCTGGACAGGGCTTGGAGCAACCTGGGATAGTGGAAGGTGTCCCTGCCATGGAACTGGATGGGATTTAAGGTCCCTTCCATCTGTAATTCCATGGCTTTGGGGGCTTGTAGAGTCCAAAGGCAGCAGCTGTGTGTGGCTGAGACAAGGCAGGCTGACACTGACAAATAAAATAAATACAAAAATAAAAAGGAATAAATAAATGGATAAAAATAAAATTTAAAAAAAATATTAAAAGTAAAAATGAAATAAATGAGCAGTTGTCCCTCCACAAGTCTCTGCTGTGCACACAGTGAGCTGGGCTGGAGCTTGGATGTGGCTGAAGGACAACCTGGAGGATCCCTGGTAGAGGCTGATGGAGGGAGGGACCCGGGCAGCACAAACCTTCCTGGGGCTTGCAGCCTGGGAAATGGAAAAGGATGATTGATGCTGATGGCAAAGACAGAGTTTGTTTTCCTCGAGCCTTAAAACACTCAATGGAAGTTCCAGGCAGAGGGCTGGGTCCCTTCTCAGGGCAAAAGGCATGGCCCAAGGCTTTATCTGTGCTGCTCAGAGCAGCTGCCATCGGTGCCCCACCTGGTGAAAGGCCATTAAAGCATCCAGGAGTGAGGACAGTGAGTGCTGTAAAAGCAGCACAGGGAGTCGATAGCTCCTCACACACCGAAACAAAACTATTTTATCCCTCTCCCATAATGGATCAGGAGAGCAGCTATCAGGTTATATTATCTTAGTGCAATGTGAATGGAGGCTAATGGCCCGCTCCAGCGCTGAATTAAAAGGAGGATTGAATCAATAGATGTGAGGAGATCAATCAAGTGTCCATTTCCCTGAGCTGATAGCAAAAAATAATGTGATAATGCACGAGGAGCTCTCCTCTAACATTTCTGGGGTGTAACTGGAGAGTTCTCACTCAGTGCCAGGCAGAGATGAGGCTCTTCTGACTCAGGAAGTCAAAAACAAGGCAATGCAAAAAGAAACGAGCTCTGTGAATTCAGCCACTCACCAATGACTTCTGCTCAGCACCAAATCTGTCGACTCATTTGCTTTTCTCTCCTTCTACACTGGGAGCAGTGCAAAACAGATGCTCTGGAATAATTTATTTTCATATCTGCCTTCGCTCAGTGGCTCTGGCAGCACCTCCACCACAAGCAGTGGGCTTGTAACAGTTCCAAATCGCCTTTAGGAGTTATTTTGCCAGGCTAAAAGGCAGCACTCAGAAATACATCACTGCTCTCTGCCCTTTCCAGGGCTGGCCAAGACAGCTTAAAGGTGAGAGAGCATCAAACACGACCCGACCCCACCTTAAGCTCTTCCTAAGGAGCATCTTCCTGAAGCCATCAGAGCCTTTAATCATCCTCTTTCATTTGGGGGAGAATCAAGCAGTAATTGCGAGGATGGAGCCTGTGCCTGCAGTGCTGTTTGCACCAGCACTGATTAATCACTCGGGGTTTTTAACAAGTGAGATCCTCACTGAGGTAATGCTGCAGGGAGGTGAGGTGGGCATTGATGCTGTTCGTGTATTGATTGGGGGGAAGAAAGAGCCTGGCTTCTGCTTCCAGCTCTGCCACCAGCTCTCCATGTGACCTTGAGCCTCTCCCTTTCCCCAGCCCATTTTCCCACCTGCACAGCTGCAATAATAATTCCTCACCCCTCACCTTTTTGCTGTGGTGGGCCACAGACATCAGCTTTGGAAACACTGAAGTGTTTTTCCTGACTCCATTTTTGGTAGAACATCACATTGTCCTGCCCTGAAAGAGAGTTTGCCTTAAAAAAAAAAAAAAACCAAAAAAGCAAATAGATAAATAAAATTCTCTGTGAGAATGGCTCGGAAGCTGCTGAGTATTCCAAATACCCTCCCCCTGCACTGATATTTTTGGTATCTATGAGAGCCATGCAGTAACTGAGCTTGGAAGGGTGGCTGAGGTTGTCTGATCCACCCAGAGCAACAGCTGGAAGCTTCTATTCCCACATTATAAAAGTGCATGATTTGCCTGTGGGTTAATCTGAAATAGGGCCCAGAATGGCTCAGGTCAGGACCATCCTGAGGTACAGCAGTGAGAAAAGCTCCTTTCTCAGGGGAATCCAGGGCAGTTCTCCAGTTCTGCTCATCTTCATCTGAATTTCAACCCAATTCCAGCAGCCTTTACTCATCCCTTGACTAAACCCCAGGATTCGTGAGCTGTGCTGGAAATTTCTGCCTCTCTTTCTCTTCTCCTTCAGTTTTATTTTCCTCTTTCATCCTCTTCACCTTCTTCTCCAGAATATTCCATAAAAGACCTCCTGCTTCTGCAGGCAGTGAGGGTGGAGCAGCTTATTCACACAGATATTTAATGTCTATTTTTATACAAATGACTCTCAGATCCACCTCCCTGGTCCCAGTTTGTCTCCTTTTTTTCAGCTTTGCCTTTCTCTCTCTCAGTTGACACCTCTTCCTGCAAATTCTAATTTAAAGTGACCAAAATTGGAGCCTTGCTCTTTCCTCTTAAGGATCCTTCCTTCCCAAATTCGCTGTCAGCCCTGTCAATACTCTCATTTTCCTGTCATCCAGGGCTATAAATGAGGTGGTCACAGGTGATGACAACCCATCTTTAATATTTTAGCCAATTAACGGTGACCTGGCTGACAGAGATATGAAGATAACGAGCATCTGGGCTATTATTTGTAAATGTAGCCATGAAACTTTGATTTTTATCAGTGAAAAATGTTATGTTAATACCAACTTCTACCTGGATATGGTAATTCCAAAGTCTGGAAATAAGTCCTGCTACCCTCCTCCCACACACAACAGTTGTGTTCCTGGTTATTAATGCAGGGTAAAGAGCAGAAAATCTTGTGAAAATTCTAATTTAAGTATATTTAGATTAAACCACAGATCTCCAAGGTTTTCTGTAAATGTTCTGGAGAAAAAAAAAGATGAGTATTGGAAAAAATATTACAAGAAAGGCTGTTTAAAAGTCCCTAATTAGGAGAGGATGCCAATGGATGGTTTGTAAGATGAAATACAAAAGTTTATACATTAAATTTAGACTTTCAGGAAGGCAATGCATTCCCAATTCCTAGGTGTATCCCTCTCCTGCTTTCCCAGCCCCAGGAAGATGTGACAGAGGAAATCAACTCCAAGTTGTATTACGGGCAAGAATAAAACTGTAAATTTACACCTCTCCTGTAACAGGGAGTTAATCCAGGTGCTTCCATGATACCAAATTAATGGGAATTCTGTCACCCATGACCTGCCTGCTTTGCTGGGAGCAGCATCAGGAGCTCACTGGACAGCTCAGGCTCATATCCATCGCTGGAGCAGCTGCTCCTGCTCCTCAGGAGCCCAGCAGGAGCCTTGTTCTTCCCTGCTCCCTGCCCAGGTGCTGCTGTCAGGCACAGGCAGGGAAAAGAAAAGCTCATAAATCAGCCACGTGCAGGAGAAGGAATATCAGAGAGTGTGAGACCAAAACATGGCTCTGTCCACCTCTGGAAAGGACACTCCAGGACACTCCAGGACACTCCCAGTTATCAGTGCAGAGCAAAGAGCCAGAATTCCTGGGAAAACTCCCATTTAAAAAATCTGGTTGTAAATCACAGCTCCTGTTGGATCTCCAAGGTTTTCTGCTTCCCTTCCTGCTTGCTACAAGAGTCCTTTAAATGTGGTAATTCCTGACTCGGCTCTGTCACCTGGAGGGGCTCCTCTGCTCCCACTGCACCTCTCTCATCCCTTCCAGCTGTAGATGATTTCAGGACCCCCCAAAGGCCTCTCCACTCTGTCAGGAAATAAATGAACATCTCTTTTTTTCTGTACAAGATGTTGGTTTTTACCTTTTTAATTCAGGTTCTGGAACGAAGGAAGGCATTGTCTGGAAAAGCATCCACTGCTGTCTGTCGGGTCTTGGGAAGCCTCAGCTGAAGTCAGAGTTTGGTTTAAAGAGTGTTCAAAGTTCAAGACAAGCATGAAATCACTACTGGCAGCTTGGCAGAGTTGTCTCAGTCCTGCAAGGATATTTAACACAGATCAGCCAATTAAAACTCTGAGCTGGCTGATTTCACTGAATGCAAATGCTTCAAGGAGTCTGGGTGATCCTGGGTGCTCCCAGGAAAAGAAAGGAGCTCTTCCCAGGAAACACAAGTGGAAATGGGGAGCAGAGCTGAGCAATCCTTTCCAGTCAGGCTGATCTGGGATTCCAGCCATGTGGGCAGCACACAGGAAAGTGAAGTTTGTCATATTCTTTCCAACAAAGGAGAGCACAGCCCAGCACTGCCACGGGATGTTCGTTTGGTGGCAGAGACTTGAGTCTGTCCCTGAGATCTGATGGGGTTCCCATTGCAGAGTTCAGGTGTTCAGTGCTCAAACATGTCCTAGAGTGCCACATCCAGAGGTGTTTTGAGCACTTGGAGGGATGAGGAATCCTTGATTTATGTGAGAAGGCTCAGGCAGTGGCTTCTGCTGTAACATCAACAACAACAACTATTACTACTACTACTATTATTGTTATTATTATTATTTTTATTATTATTATTATTAAGATGATGATAATAATAATAGGAATTTTAAAGAAAAGTTGAAAGAGTAACAAAGTCCAAGAGAAACAAGTGATGCCCAACACAATTTCTCAGCACCCTCTGACCAGCCCCCAGCCCATCTCCCAGCCAGTCCCCCCAGTTTACATACTGGGCATGTTGTTCTGTGCTGTGGGACATCTCTTTTAGCCAGTTTGTGTCGGTGGAGGTCCTGTCAGTCATCTTTCCATAAATCCAAAGCTGTGGCATCACTCATCCATCTTGTGATTTCAGCTGAGGAAACATCTTGGGAGGCACTGACAGGTCCCTCATCACCACCCACCCCACGCCCCAAACCAAAGAAACCCTTGGACTTTAGGGCTGCTGTGCCCTGGAGTGGGTGTGAGCCTATAAATACAACCTTGCACTTTATTCTGTATCAGAGCACTTTGATTTACTCAGGAAATAAAGTATCTCCTCCTGCTCCATTCAAATGTTATATACTGATTTAATCACAAGCCCTCTGATGCTTCACATTACTCACAAAGCTGAGCTTTTGTGCTTCCCTTTGCCTGTTTTTTTTTTTTCTTTAAGCACCCATAAGATGAAACAAAAAAACCCCCAAAAAAACCCCCAAAAAACCCCCCAAAAAACAAGGACTTAAAAAAAAAGCAGCAGCCAAATACAGGGCTGCAAATGACTTTTTTTCTTTTAACAATCTTATTTTTTAGACATGATCTGGGGGACTCACCTGGATTCCTGAGTGCTTGTGCATTATGAGACACACTCTGTCACTGGCACAGAGAACATTCTAATAAAGGATTGAATACCACGAGTGACTCAACAATGCAGTAACAAAAAGGTGCTGTGCCTGCTGGGCTGAAAATGGGCAAAACAAGCAGGAAGGGAACAGAAGCAAGACCTGGATTCAATTTAGGAGAAGAATGGGGTCCCCTGAAAGCAATAAAAGCTTAGGAAAAAGAGTGAGGAGAGAAAGGGGGGGAAAAAAAAGGAGAAGGTTGAAACAAAGATTTGAAAGAGTCACATAAAGATATTTATATAGATAGATATTTATAAAGATAGATATTTATATAGATATTTATAAAGATACTGATCTGAGGCACCAAATCTTCCTCAGGGTTGAACTTCTGGACTTTCTGAGGTGCCAAATGAATCATTCCCTTCCCTGGGCTCCACCACACTCCCACACTCCCCCTCCTCCTCCTCTCCAGCCCTTCCTCACCCATCACTCCCCAAAAGGAGCTGATGGGTGCCCAGGTCAGGGAGCTGTGCTTCAGCTCCCTCCTGCTAGCAGAGCTCCAGGAATTCTCCTGGAGAGCCCTGTGGAGCGTTTGGGAGGCAGCAGAAGGAAAAGCAGGTGCAGCAGCTGAGCTCAAATCTGCTCAGCCCTGGCTGCTCCAGCAGCTGCAGGGACGGTGCTTGCTGAGCTGCTCCTCCTGCAAACACACGGTTTGTGGGCTCACACAGCTCCTGG
This sequence comes from Falcunculus frontatus, assembly GCA_013398115.1. Taxonomy (NCBI): domain Eukaryota; kingdom Metazoa; phylum Chordata; class Aves; order Passeriformes; genus Falcunculus; species Falcunculus frontatus. The sequence goes on along the minus strand of VZRV01006887.1, from coordinate 116,070 downwards.
GAGCCTGGGGAATCGTGGATGCAAAAGGCACAGTCCCAGGAAAAGTTCTCCTGTGCCTTTTAGGAGGGTGTTGGCAGAATGCCGAGACTGAGGGAGGATGCTGAGAAATGCCTCGGCTGTTTTCTGATGTATTTTCTAGAATCACAGAGGGGTTTGGATTGGGAACGACCTTAAAACCCATCCCATTCCATGGGCAGGGACACCTTCCACTGTCCCAGGGTGCTCCAAGCCCCATCCAACCTGGCCTTGGGCACTGCCAGGGATCCAGGGGCAGCCACAGCTGCTGTGGGCACCCTGTGCTAGGGCCTCCCCACCCTCCCAGGGATCAATTCCGTCCCAAGATCCCATCGATCCCTGCGCTCTGGCACTGGGAAGCCATTCCCCCTTTTTATGGCACTTCATGCTCTTGCAAATCTTGATTGAGGTGTTCATCACCCTGAACTGTCCTGTGCTGAGCTGGAGATGAGCTTTGATGCAAGGCCACAATCATCCTGGGAAAAATGAGCATTAAATTACTACAGCACCCCTCAGCGAAGGCACTGCAAGAACAAAACACTCAGTTAGCAACAAACGTGCCAAAAAAACCCACAGAAAAGACACCAAACTCGGGCTGGGATGGTTTAAGTCTCTTCCTTGACTTCCCTGGAACCATGGATAGATCCCACCACAAACTCCCTGGAGCAGGACAGAGGGAAAAGCCCCAGTGGAAGCCTCTGGGCTGGCAAAGGTGCCCAGTTAGAAGATGGCCACACCACAGAGCCAGGTTCAAGGTATGAAAAAAAGGCAAGGATTTCAAACTTTGCTCATAGATATTCTTCAAGTGGTGTTTCATACCGCTCCTTTTGTTTGTTTTGACAATGGATCTTATCTTTTGGTGAGGGCTGTGTTCAGGACTATTATTACCCTCTATAAAAGCCTCATAGTCTTTCTTTCCACTTGTTCAGCACACCAGAGTGGCACAGCAAATTTAATCGAAGAACGCAGCTCCAGGGAGAGCCTTTGGAGACTCTCCCCTTTTTCATAATGCTGTTATCTCCCTTTCCTTGTGTTGCGGATGCATAAAAATCACAAAAAAGTCATTCTGAGTATATTCTTCCTGATAATTATTGTCAGACTCCGAGATAAGTACCCTACGTGATGTAATGTGTGTTAGACCCGGCTCTCTGAATGCAAATCCTGCAACACTCCTAGGCCCAAACAATGGGCGCCCTAAACACCAGGGCCTGGTATTTTGCCACAGACAAGAGAGAGCTTTGATTTTTTGTGTTTCGATAAGGCGCAATCTGGGTGCCTTTATCTCAGCTGTTATATTTAAAGATGACATTCTAGCCTTGCAGCCTCGCCTATTGTCTTGACCCTGATTATCTCCAAATGTTGTTGTTTAGTCAAACTCGGCTGCTTTAATGAAAGGCCTGCTCCCAATTTAAGGAAAATTATTTAAATGCAGAGTATCCTATACACTGCGGTTTCCAAAAGAACTAGGCGGTTAATCAAAAGTTAATTGTATAATTCTCATGCAGATTAGGGCCTCTTGCAAATGAATCCCAGGTTGTGATTATTAAAAAAAGGGAAAGTGCTGGAGAAATGCACAAGGGTCTTCAGTCTGGTAAACAATCAGCTAAGGTTTAATTTGTGGTAAACAAAGTGCTGATACACCAGGGGTCTCCAAAGGAGACAAAAAGGTGAAAATAAATTAAAAAACAACATACAGATATGATCTTTTTGTTTTTAGGCATCTTTCAAAAACACTGGCTCAATGAACAAAAAGTAATCCATTAATATTTACTGGCAGCATCCTGGCAATATGCAAATGAGAGCAGCCCCATAATTATGCTGCAGCCCTTGGACAGGGATCCTGCTCACGCAATGTCACTGCCACCACCTCCAATCACCACCTCTGTGGTGCTCCCGTGGCAAATAAACGGCTCTAATGAACACTTTGATTAATCACAAACTGCTGCTCCCCATGCCAGTGAACAACCTTGGCAGAAAAGGGCACCAGTGGTAGGTTCAAAGCTTATCCGTGTGCTTTGGAGTTATCTGAGGGAAGGGATAAACCAGGAGTGATGCTTTCCAAGCCAAAAAAAGTCATGGCTCAGCTGAAAAAAAATAAAATAAAGAGGAGGTGGCGTTCCTATGGAACTCAGGCTGGATGACCAGCTCCAGGTTTTTAACCAAAAGCCTCGAAAACTGATTTTTCTTACCTGGATAACAACCCAAGGAGAACAATACTTCTGTTATCAAACTTTCAAAGGAAGTTCCTGACCCACATTGTGGCTGGATGGAAGATTAGCAGGGTTAAAGGCAACTCTCTGGTGACCCTTCAAACTGGGACCCAAAGTGAGAGCCTTGGACTCTCCCAGGATATGAGTGGGACAACTCAGGTGAAGAGGTGTGGTCCCAGGCAATATTTAAAGCCTTTTCTAGGTGAAAATTAGAGTGACTGAGCTGTTTCCTTTAGTTGTAGCTGCTTCTGATGAGCAGCAGAAATGACAGGAGCACAGTCAGGGGAAGGTCACTCGTGACTGCAGAGCTCCCTGCTGCCACGTGGGATGCAGGACTGGAAATTCCTCTCTGCCTGCCCAGGAAAAAAAATCTATTATCAGCTTATTTATTTCCTGATGGCAACATGAGAGGTCCTGGATGAAACAAAATACAAATCCTGAAAGCCAGGGATGAGCTCCATGCTGGGATGTAGGTGCTGGGCACTCACCTTTCCACTTTTCCCTTTCTAGAAGGAATCCAAGTCATGATTTTCTTCTGCCATGAAGGGATTTATCCTTTCAGTTTCAATTAGGAACAGGATCTTCAGGCAGCCATGGGTGATTTAAGGAGAACTTCATAGCTGGCCACACCTGGGGAGGCAGAGCAGGGTTAGATAGGATATTGGGAAGGAATTCCTGGCTGCGAGGGAATTCCCAGAGAAGCTGTGGCTGCCCCTGGATCCCTGGCAGTGCCCAAGGCCAGGTTGGACATTGGGGCTTGGAGCAGCCTGGGACAGTGGACGGTGTCCCTGCCCATGGCAGGGGGGGGCACTGGATGGGATTTAAGCTCCCTCTCAACCCAAACCACTGCAGGATTCTAGGATTCCATAATTATATGGTAAATGTGCGTATTAAACCAAAATAATCATTTAGGCTGCTCTGCACAAAGCAGATTTTCAGGGAGAACCAAGAGGCCACTGCCTGATCCACAATGAAGTTGTTGGCAAAACCAGCTCAAGCTGTCCTGGAATTTGGATCCTTTTCTGAGAGCATGAAATGAAATGAAATGTGGGAGAAGAGATGGAAAGAGGGAGCAGCTGCAAGTCTCTGTCATTCTACACTGTCAGAAACTGCAGTTTCAAGAAGAAATAAACATAACACACCTCTAAATACTCTGACATTGAAAAAAAATTATAATAATCTGCCACTTCCCAGGATTTAACAGCAAGTATTGTGATATTTTAAAGGGATTATTTGTGTACAAGATGACCACCAAAGCATCCAAGCCTCCAACAGTGGAATTCTTAACCTGGAGGTGAAGGGATGCTATTTGACATTAATTAGGAATTAAGGGTAATTAAGGACACACATGTTTATTTGCCATTAATTGAAAAAAAATTACTAACAATGAGCAAATTTGTCTCTAAAGGGAGGTGGGGTTTTTCATCTTCACACTATTATTATTCTTATTTAGAACATTTCGTTTCGAAGGAAAAGGAGGGAAAATGTTGCCTTGGAAATAGAAATGTAGAAACTATTAATTATGAATTATTATTATTATTATTATTATTATTATTATTATTATTATTATTATTATTTACAGGGCTTTGCTCTGTGTTCCCAAGAGCAGAAGCAGGAGAATTTCCCTGGAAAAGCTGAAACCCTGGAGCTCTGAGAGCAGCTCCTGGGGCAGCAGCAGCAGCAGGCAGGAGCCTCGGGGTCGTGCCAGGAGGGACTTTTAAAGGATCAGGGAATATCATCCCATTTTTTCTCTATTCATTGCTCCAAACATGCACCACTGCCTGCCCAGAGTTTGGAATTATTGTTTCTTTTAACACAGGAACCAGAACAGCAGAGACCTTTCAACTGCACTGCCCGGGGTGCAGGTGAGGGCAACGCTGACTTTTGCCACGTTTCCATCAGCCCATGGCAGATCCCTGATAAATCTTACATCAGAGGCTGACTTTGGAAAGTAAAATTGTTCAGTAATATGCATTTTTGATCAAAACACGGGGGAGACTTTAAAAATTTACCACGCATAAATAAAACATTTGATCGCTCTGATTCCTATTTGCCAAACCCTCACGGACACTTCATACTAATATTGACATTAAACTTCAATATTGGTGCAGGGATGATAAAACAGAACTGCTATAAATACTTGAACAGGATGCAGGAGGAAGTTTTGACAGAAACAGGAGTTTTCCAAGAGGTTCTTGGGATCATTTCTCCTGTTGTGAGATACAAACAGGCCCAGGCAGCTGTTCCACACCTGGGCAGGAGTTACAGGAACCAGCTGGGCTTCGTCTAGCACAGAATCATGGAATGGTTTGGGTGGGAAGGGATCTTAAAACCCATCCAAACCATGGCAGGGACATCTTCCACTGTCCCAGGCTGCTCCAAGCCCCAATGTCCAGCCTGGCCTTGGGCACTGCCAGGGATCCAGGGGCAGCCACAGCTGCTCTGGGCACCCTGTGCCAGGGCCTCCCCACCCTCCCAGGAAACAATTCCTTCCCAATATCCCATCTGAATCCACCCACTTTCATCTTAAAGCCATTCCCTGTGTCCTGTCCCTCCATCCCTTGTCCCCAGTCCCTCTCCAGCTCTCCTGGAGCCCCTTTAGGCCCTGCAAGGGGCTCTGAGCTCTCCCTGGAGCCTTCTCTTCTCCAGCTGAGCACCCCCAGCGCTCCCAGCCTGGCTCCAGAGCAGAGATGTCCCAGCTCTTGGAGCAGCTCCGTGGCCTCCTGGGGTTTGCTCCAGCAGCTCCACACCCCGTGCTGGGTGCCTGTGGCTCAACCTGTCCCCTCTGAGAACCTTCATGAGCTTCATAGCCAAGAACAGCCTGGGGGAGTCTTGATAATCCCAAAACAACAGAAAGGCCGACCTCAGGCTTCAGGAAATATTGGCAAAAGCCCCCCAGAACTATGATGGCTCCCACCTTCCAGAGTCTTTGTGCTGCTCCGCTGTTTCCCAGCTCAAGGTGGGACTGGAAAATCTCTCCAAGGGCTCCCTGGCCATGGCTCTGGGGCTACAGCCTTGACCTCAATGTCAGCACCCAGAGCAGAGCATGGGAACGTTGTCACCCTGTGGGTGTGTGACCCTGCGGGATCCACGCCGTGCCCTCACTCATCAGGTGAGCTAAGAAATCTCCTGGAAGCCACAATTCTCCATAAAACACATCAGGTGTCTGCTTAGCACAACAAATAAAACCACAGTCTCCATGACATGGCAAGAACATGACATATTTTGAAGTTTCTTTAAAAAAAATGCAACTGAAGAGCCCAGTTATTTCATTTTAGGCATGGTCTGGTTTTGCTGTGGAGGAAAAAGCAAACCACCGGAGCCAACACCAAAAATAGCTTCTAATCTGCTTTAAAAACAGTAAAAAAATTCCAAATAATTAGAGCCTGGTTGCCCAGGAATCGTTAGAGAAATCAATATCCAGCACCAGTGAAGTGTCTACAAAATACCAGATGGTCACTAGTAAAATCCAGAATGTGAGGACTCAAAAACTGCCCGTAAAGGGGAAAAAAAAGATGAGTGGGAATTTTCCTTGGGGGAAGACAAAACCGATCAAAATTAAATTCGGCAATTTCGTGATGAGCTTGTTTTGCTAATCAATATCTGAGCAGCAGGGCCGGGCTGTGGGGTGGGCAGGGATCCCAGTGGGAATGGCTGGGGCTCATCACACGCCAAGGGCTCCTCCTGCCTTCACATGGCTGCAGAGACCCAGTTCTGAGCTAAACAGATGGAATTTAAGGCATGAATTCCTCAAAATTT
>VZRV01006887.1:73493-109096 GCA_013398115.1 Falcunculus frontatus | reverse complement strand
GGAAGGGAAGGGGAAGGGGAAGGGGAAGGGGAAGGGGAAGGTTCGGGAAGGGAAGGGGAAGGGAAGGGGAAGGGAAGGCTCCCAATATGGGCAGAGCTATGAAGAAGTGAGATAATTTTCCTGGTTTTATATTTCCATCAGGTTTTAAGGCCCTGAGGTCACCTGATGCACATTCCCCCACTCTTGGCTTAAGTGCAGGAAAGATGCAGAGGCATTAATTAAGAATTTATCCTCTTCATGAGTCAGTCAGAGAAATAATCCATGGCTGCACTTGTGAATGTCAGGACTGTAGAAAACCAGGTTAGACAGCAAATATAAATTGAAATTACAAAGCATGCAACGACAAATATCTTGAGGAAGAGCCTGTTTTGATCTGTATTTTCTCTCTCCCATCTATTGGACACCAGAATTTCTGCTATTGCAACAAAACTTGAAACACTCATAAGCTGATGGTAAATGAATGTGGCTGTACAGCTTCAATACAGCACAACAACCTACAGAGGGGTCATATTTCATCTTTAATTCATTTAAAATCAAGGGGCTGCATGACATCACTCTGACATTCCCTAAGATAGCAACAGCCAGCTGATGTCACACACATTCTGAGGAGATATGTCAAAATATATTAGCTCATATTTTTATCTCGACAGCTATCAAATGAAGCCCACAGAAAACAAACTCTGCTGAAAGCAAACATTTCCATTTTTTGCAGTCTCGAAAGGGACAGAACAAATTATTTATAACACTGCAGTTTTTACATGCAGGCAAGACCTTTCAGACTTTAGGAAAAAGAGGAGAGCGTTAAAAGGCAGCTTATTTTCAATCCTGCACTAATTCCAATTTCACAGGTGTACGAGCCCCCACTCCCTGAAGACTGTGATTCGTAATTCAGCCTGGAAATGGGCTAAGTACCACTTATTTAATGTGTAAATTGTGAGAGCTTGGGAAAAAACACGGGATTCCTTTTTTTGGTGGTTGTTTTCCCACAGACAGACACTGTGTCCATCCCTCTTTTCCCAGTCCCACCAGGAATCACACACACCAAAATACTGGCACCTCTCAAACCTGCACTTCACCCGAGCCTAAGAGGCAGAAGGCAGTGACTTTGCAAGGCTGGAGGGACTCATTTAGAGGAGTTTGATCCTCTGTCACACATCTTAGTGCAGCTGAAATAATAAATGACACATTTTTCGTGTTATTGATGCATTTGTCTGAGGTGGGGCATCCCCTTGGCCACTCTGTGATCTCAGAAATGCTCCTTAGGCTTGGCCTTGATAAGCAGCACATGAATTAAGCTCTGACTTACCAGAAACACCGTTTGCTCCCAGGAATTTGGGCTGTCGGGAATTCCCCTGAGGAAACTTCTTTTTCTTGCCTGAATAACCCAAATGGAACACTAATTTTATCATCAAACTTTCCAAGAAAGCCACCAACCTGAATTGTGGCTGGGATGGAAGATTATGAGGACTAAATTCAACTCTCTTGCTATGCTGTAAAAGCTCCTACAGCAAAAATTCCTGTCTGGATTTTGGGGGAAAACTGGTTAAAAAGGTTTGAAGTGTTTGTTGGGGCTGCCCGAATAAACCTTTTAGGATTGGATGGATTTTGTGGGCAAATCTGGGAACTCCCGGAGGGAACTGCGGAGTTCCCCTGGGCTGCTGGGGATGCAAATAAAATCTGAAAGGATTGGATGAATCAGAAGAATTTGACAACCTTTCAGAGACACCAATCCAACCTAAAATTCCTCCTGTAAACCAGCACCCGGCGGCAACAGCGGCGCTTCCCGGGACTCACAGAGGGGTGGTGGATTTGGGGAAAAAAGGCATCACTGAGAGAATTCATTCAGCTGATAATTCCCTGGTGCTGCCGGTGAGAAAGGCAACTGGGCCGTGGCGTTTTACAGTTAATTGCCAGCAATTAAATGCTAATTCTGCACCTTTAACTGCTGCTGTTCCAAATATTGCCCGGGTGGTGACGCTGATCCGGGGGCTGCTCATGTTTGGGTGTTTAGGATCCATGCCCTGGATGTTTAGGACATTTTTCTTGACTCCCTGAATAGGATAAAGCACAGTCTGCTTGTGGGGAAGGATCCAAAATACCTCAGGGGTATAAATATTCACCCAGCTCATGCTGCACTTGCAGAATTTTTACGGATTTCTCACTCCCCCCAAAGTGTGGAACTGTCCCAGTAGAGATTATATCCTAACTGGAAGAGATTCCCACAAAAAAATACAGGAAGCAGCAGCAGGATGCGAAGCATTACATGAAGCAGAAATTGAAATTCCACCTGGAAAGCGTCAAGGACCAAGAAAAGAAGTAAAATCTTTGGGTACTTGATGCATCACAGGTAGCACAGGAGGTTCTCTAGACACTTTATGAAAAATAGAACGAATAAAGATGCCCCAATCAAAGAAAGAATTACGGCAATTAATGGGAATTGCAGTGTCTTGGAGGAAATTTGTGCCCAGATTTTCTATCATTTCTCGCCCACTTTGTGCACTCTACAAAAGGGGAAAGAGAGGGAACTCAAACAGGAGGAGGCAGCCAAAGCCCTGATAATGGGAATTACAACTGCAGAGAGAAAGACAGGAAAAACATTTTCAAATTCCAAGCTCTATTTCCAAGCTTCAGTTAAAAAGTCAGGAGCAATACATCCTCTCAGAGATGTACATTTACACACAGTTTTGGTGATTTCTCTACTACACAATCTGCTTAGAGGTGATACTTAGGAACAGAAAAGCTTCTATCTTCTTATGGTTGTACCTAATTATAAAGGTAAAACCTTTCATCAACACCTCATCTGTCATTGTGGATCATGTAAAGATGCATAAACTTTTAAAATCTAATTCTTGTTTAGCTCAATGTGATTTTTTTTTCCTTGAAATGCTCTTTGAAACACAAACCAAAACAGTTTTAAAAAATTTATGCTTGGTACAGACACTGGCAGACAACAACTCTGTTTAAATGTTCACAGAAACAGAGCTTGCAGGTAAAGTAAATTGATCAAAAATTAAGTTCTGGCCACAGAAAGGGCCACAGTTCATCTTTGGTTTTGAGCAAGCACCAATTGCAGCACTCTGGAGAACGGGACTCCAGCCCTTTGTGTCATCACAGATTTTGGGCAGCCTTAAATCTGAGGAGCCTCTGGAGTTTGTGAGCTGTGTACATTAAAGTCGTCATATTTTTGATAAAATATACTAACTCCCCATGCACAGCAGCCATTTCTCAATACTGTGACTTGATTATCTAATTTTTTTTTTTAAGAGCAAAGAATGCACAGTTTGCAACAGTGACAATATCCAAGAGCATTGTGGTGGTGGAGGGTTGATCCTGGCTGGTGCCCACCAAAACCACCCCATCACACCCCTCCTCAGCTGGGCAGGGGAGAGAAAATATAACCAAAGTCTCCAGGGCCGAGATAAGGACAGGGAGAGATCACTCACCCCTCACCCTCCTGGGCAAAACAGCCTCGACTTGGGGAAATTAATTTAATTTATCACCAATTGAATCGGAGCAGGATAATGAGAAAAACAAACCAAATCTTAAAACCTTCCCCTCCCACCCACCCCTCTCTTCTTCCTGGCTCAACTTCACTCCCCATTTTCTCTCCCTCCCCATTCCCAGAGGCACAGGGGGATGGGGAATGGGGGCTGTGGTCGGTTTATCACCCTCACACCCTTCCTTTGCTCCAGGGTGGATCCCTTTCCACTCGTGCAGGTGAACCCCGGCTTTGGCACCTGAAGCAGCTCCAGCCTCTCCTTCCTCACTGCCCTGGGGGCTGCAGAGCTGCTCCTCTTCCATCTCCTCACTCCCCCTTCCAGCTGAAGTTGTGCAGGGGTTTTTTATCTCCTTCTTGACCCCGTTACCCCAGAGCTGCTGCCACCATCTGTGCTGGGCTCAGCCTTGGCCAGCAGCGGGTCCATCCTGGGGCTGGAATTGGCTCTGTGGGAAATGGGGAAAATTTCCAGCAGCTTCTCCCAGAAGCCACCCCCCCACTACCAAAACCTCGTCAAGCAAACCCAAAACAGTTGTAGAGAAGAAATTCTTTTGAAAAGAATGAGCCACAGGATTGATTTCTTCCCCACCTAAGGAAAGTTAAGGAAGGGAGCCCGACCACGTGGATATCCCATGGCTTGGATGCCTCTTCTTTCTCTCTCCTGAAGGATACCTGGAAAAGCTTTGAGCTGAGCACCTAAAAGTGGGGCTCAGGGTGTAAGATCTGCCTGCAGTGCTGCCATGGGAGCGTGGAAAGGAATGGAAGGCTGCTGAGTTGATTGTCTGAGAAATCTGCCACTTTTGGAGTCAGCGCTGCTGGTCCTGAGCTGGGTCATCAAAATGAGGTGGCCCAAGACCTTGGGAGCCTCCCGTAGTCCTGGAATTTGTCAGAACTGGAAAGAAGACATAAAACAATGCCTGAGACAAGGTAAAAGCACTTCCAGCAAGCCTGGAGCTGCTTTCTCTCTGGAGGAGATCCACAGGCATTTGCACTGGGAAATGCTGAGCAGAACTTTCTGCTTGGGAAGCGCTTCCAGGGCAGAGGGTGGAGAAATCACTCTGAGGAAAATGCTTCCACTTGGGGTGTCCTGGACATCCAGACAGGGCAGCACTGGGAAATTGGATATTGTTGGAGTCCAGGGCACGCTTCTGGCTGCCTTGGGAGGTCAGGACATGCCTCAGGCTGTCCTGGGTGGTCGGGAGCCCCAGCAAGGGGGTCCCAGACCCTGGTAAAAAGCTCAGAATAACACTGTCTTTGACCTTAGCCCATGGGAAAAGTTACCAACACTGCAAGAATCAGTGCAAACCACGAGAGTGTGAAAATGAGTAGTAGTTTAGTATTTTACAGGGTAAAAAAGTAGATTTTAGGATTTTTAATATGAGGACGAAGGGTTTAAGATGGAGGATTTTGGGTGTTGCCCTGTTCTTCTTCTTCTTCTCCATCTCCTCCATCTTCTCTAGTAGTTGTGGCACAAAATGATTGGTAGAATGAAAAAGAGGTAGAAATTACGTGTCTAGAATAGGTGCAAATTAATTGGTATAAAAGAGTAAATAATAAATACGTTGTGAAGAATGGTTGGATCTTGGAAAGGGTACAAAAAGGACAGGGATGACCCAAGACTGGGCAGTCCCCGCTTGGTTTCGGCTGGCATCAGACGTGCAGCCAGAGCTGAGAGCAAGTCAGAGATAAGGAGAAATAAACATCTTGAAACAGCATCTGCAGGCGTTTCTCATCTGTTCGGACTCGAGGTAAAACTTCCCAGAGGTGAAGATAAGAACCAACATTTGTGCAGAGAGCTGAACTCCCACAGGATATACCAAATCCACATCCTGGCAGCAAAGTGACAGATTTGATCCCTCCTTTTCTCCTCGTGGCCGTGGTGTCTCAGGGAGAGCACCCTCAGCCTGTGATCCCGAGGATCCGCTGGGAAATCGGCTTCTGGGAATTCTTCTGGCCCCCGGGAATGTTCCCTGAACAACCCCAGTTAACAAACCTACACAGAATTCTGCATTTCCAGTTGTGTCTGATGGCAGTCACAGCTGGCAGGGAACATTTCTTATTTTCTTCCAAGGACTTTATATTTTACCTGAAAGAAATGACAGGGCAGGGAAAAAAGTTCATAATGTTTGCAGATCCCAGTGGGACAAGGACTTGGGGAGGACAGAAAGCAGCTGTAACTTGACTGGTTTTAATCTCTTTGGGTTTTATTAATGTGACAATGCCTGGAAGAACCCAGGGCTTCTTGGCCAAAAGGGAAATGTGAGAGTCTCTCAGAAAAATCAGATCCTACAATTTTGTAAGAAGATCAAAATCCTGTAACAAATTCTTCATTCACATTTAACTGCTTCATCTTTTCTGCTGCCAAATTCACCATTAATTCACTTACACCAGGAAAATTATGTCCGTGTCATTCATACCAAATTCTTGAAATCTTCCATACCACTGCACTCTTTTTAAAAATATTTATACCTGTGCATAGGAGAGATTTTTGTACCTGACAAGAGTAAAAGCTTCCAGTTGAGGCATAAGGAATTGGAGGAGGAAGCTGTTTCCTGTGCCATCTGTATAAATCTCAGATTCCAGTACATGCATTTTAATAAATGCTCCTTAAAAGCACAGGTGAAACAAGACCACTTCAATAATTCCAAAGCAAAACTATTGTAAAAAATTAATTATTAATTATGAAAATGATTGTTAAAGGTGTGATTCTATTTCTGCCCAGACCAAGCACTTGCTTTGCCAAGTGCTGGGTGTCTCCTGACCCCAAATCCATGTGAAGCCAAGTGGGAAAATGTCAGGAGAAAACAGGAATAAAGTCTAAAACAATGCTCACGGAGTAATATTTGTGTGGGGAGTTTTTTATCAGTCCATCGATGCCTCAAGCAAACCAAAAAACCTTGTTTGAGTTTTGGCTTTTGTTTTTAAATCTTAGATTTTACTTCTTCTCTTTGTGGGGTTTTTTTGGGTTTAATGAGTTGGTTTTACTGCTAATTTACAGCAGGAAAGTTTTCATGGGTGTCTCTTTTTTTTTTTTTTCTAAAGCAATTGAACTGCAAAGGGGCATTTACTGAATCAGGGGCAGGTGATGCAGAGCCACTGCTGATGCCAGGAAAAAACCTGGAGCAGGAGAAGGAAGAGCCCTGGCAAACAAAGGCTTCTGCAGAGATTCATCTCAAAGTACCACTTAAATCCAAGGCTAAATTTTCTTTTCAAGATTTTCCACTAGGACAAAAATAAGACCAATTTTTTTTTTTTTCACTTTTCATTTACATTTTCAGGTTTTTTTCCCAGATTGAGATTCACTTACCTACCTTAACATGACTTTTTTCCCATTCTGAAAAGGTGTCTGTGGAAACCATTCAAAGCAAGCCATAGCTGTGTAGAAAATAAAATGAAATATAAAAAAATAAAGTAAAATAAAAAAAGCTTTTAAAAAGTAAGAAAAAAGTTTTAAAAAAAGTTTTAAAAAGGTTTAAAAAAGTAAAAGAAAGGGAAAAAAGGGGAAAAAGGAAAAAAGGAAAAAAAAAGGAAAAAAGGGAAAAAGGGGAAAGAAAACAGGGAAAAAAGGAAAAAAGAAAAAAGGAAAAAGGGAAAAAAAGGGAAAAAAGGGGAAAAAGGAAAAAAGGAAAAAAAAAGGAAAAAAGGGAAAAAGGGGAAAGAAAACAGGGAAAAAAGGAAAAAAGAAAAAAGGAAAAAGGGAAAAAAAGGGAAAAAAGGGGAAAAAGGAAAAAAGGAAAAAAAAAGGAAAAAAGGGAAAAAGGGGAAAGAAAACAGGGAAAAAAGGAAAAAAGAAAAAAGGAAAAAGGGAAAAAAAGGGAAAAAAGGGGAAAAAGGAAAAAAGGAAAAAAAAAGGAAAAAAGGGAAAAAGGGGAAAGAAAACAGGGAAAAAAGGAAAAAAGAAAAAAGGAAAAAGGGAAAAAAAGGGAAAAAAGGGGAAAAAGGAAAAAAGGAAAAAAAAAGGAAAAAAGGGAAAAAGGGGAAAGAAAACAGGGAAAAAAGGAAAAAAGAAAAAAGGAAAAAGGGAAAAAAAGGGAAAAAAGGGGAAAAAAGGGGAAAAAAAGGGGAAAAGGAAAAAAAGGGGAAAAAAGGGGGAGAAAAGGGGAAAAGGAAAAAAGGGGAAAAAAGGGGGAAAAAGGGGAAAAAAAGGGAAAAAGCGGAAAAAAAGGGAAAAAAAAATTAAAAAGTAAAGAAGTAAAAAAGAAGTAAAAAAGAAGTAAAAAAGAAGTAAAATAAAATAAAATACATCTTTCAATTCTGGGCAACCAGTTAATCAACAAACTTTGCAGTGGGCATTGTTTCCACCACAAACCTTTTCTCTGAGCAGCAAAGCCCCTAATTATGTACAGGACAAGGACTCCCTCCAGCACAAGGGACAAATGAAACCAGGAATGTTTTTCCTGATAAAATGCACCTCTGATCAGGTGTTTTCCACCTTTATAACCCAGCAGCACCTTGATAAACAGCAATAAATTGCTATTTCGTCCTGAGTAATACCCTGCCTTGCTGCCAGAGTTCATGACGGATTTAAATACGCATATTTTGAGAAGGGAATATTAAAAAACAACCTTTTGTATTTTTTTGCCTTCTGCAGTTTCTCCTGCTAATTGTCACAGCTGAGGAATTACCCAGTGCTGGGAAGGCTCTTCCGTGCTGTTTTGGCAGCACTCTGCCCTCCTGCATCCCTGTCATTGCAGCCCTTGCCCTCTCCTGAGCAGCCGTGCTAAATTGGGTAGTGGTTTTGGAAGTGAACAAATTGGGACTAGAAAAAGACCCCAAGCTCATTTTCAATTTTGTTCTGAGCTCCTGTTTGAACTGGAGTACTTAGGAAAGCAATAAATAGGCCAGGGCCATGGGGGAACAGCACTTGATGTACATTTGGGTCAGGGGCTACCACTAGGATTTCTTTAGGAAGACTGATGATATTCGATTAAAAAAAAAAAAAAAATCCCAGCCACAAAAAAGTTTTGTGTGGAGCATTTTGGCGAGTCATGAACACAACAGTAACAATCAGCACTGTGAAATAGAGATGGGTGATATTTAGGACCAAGTTTATTTTACCCAGTCACTTAAACATTGTAAATTTACCTCCTCAAATGTGTCAGCTTGCAATTTAAAATGGGCATTCCACACACTTAATTACTGTGGAAGGATATTAACTAAAGCAGGCTGTGCACTTGAACATATTTTTAAGCAAATTCTCTAGTTTAGCAATATTAGATGTATTAACTTATATGAATATAAATAATTTAAGTAATATAAATCTTATTAGCAATAAGTCAATAATAAACAACAAAATTTCAATCCTCATCATTTTTATGTAGATCCTTAAACTGCAGTGAGTGTTTTATTACCCAAGTGTATGAGAGTTACTTAAATAAATAACAAATCCCTCTGTCCTTTTTTAGCTCTTCTGCCTTGTCCTTTAGATGATTAATACAGAACATGCAGACTGAAATTTGGGGGTTTTTTTTAATGGAGATTATCCATCATTTGGATTTTGGTGGGCTTTTAGTGAAGTTTGCTCCACTTTTCTCATACGTGGGCTGTAAATTTATATTAAAATGGGCAAGGCTGAAGGAAGAGCAGAGAGTTAGATGGGATATTGGGAAGGAATTGTTCCCTGGGAGGGTGGGGAGGCCCTGGCACAGGGTGCCCAGAGCAGCTGTGGCTGCCCCTGGATCCCTGGCAGTGCCCAAGGCCAGGCTGGACATTGGGGCTTGGAGCAGCCTGGGACAGTGGAAGGTGTCCCATGGCAGGGGTGGCAGTGGATGGGCTTTGAGGTCTCTTCCCACCCAAACCTGGGATTCTATGAAGAAAATATTCCTGTGCTTGGACTGGAAGGTGATGAATTTACCTGCAAACCCATTCCCTGGCATCAGGGCACGTTGGGAACCGTTCAGCCCACGGGGTACCAATTTAGTGGATCTGCTCCCACAGAAATTTCCTTGCTAAATTTTAATGAAAAATATTAAAAAATATAACCTTAACGCCATCAACTGCAATACCTGGGGCATCCAGAGCAAGACTCAAACCTCCTCTTTAGCAGAATGATGAAGGGTTGCTCTCAGCACATCCAGGTTATTTCATGGGACACCACATTCCATGGATTGATGCTGTACCAAAGACCAGATGACCACAGCCCAGCCGTGGTGTTCCGACCCAGGGATCCACCAAAGCTGCTCCATCACTCCCTGAACTGGACAGAGGGGACAGAGAGAAGGGGCCATGGTCAGCTGTCAGTTCATCACCCTTTGCTTCTTCCTCCTCAGGGACTGGAGCCCTTCCCTGGCTCCAGTGGGGCTCCCATGGGAGCCAATTCTCCATGAATCTCTCCATGGTGAGCCCTGTAATTTATTTTTGCAGATAGATTTTAATATTTGTATTTAAGAGGGTTCCCTTGCTTCTTATTTAAGCAGCTTTTAATGACCATTTATAATTAGCAGAGCACCTTTCTGATCATTCCTGCCCTGCCTTTTGAAACAACCAAGGGACACTTTGGAATTCTTGGAAGTAAATTTGATTCATGTGAGCAACAAATTGTTGTTCATCTTGATTCTTTCCATTCCTCCACAGCTGGACACTGTTTATCACCACTCTGAAGTGAAAGTAAATAATAAAATAGTTCTTCTCGTGGAATAAATCATTCCAAAAAATGCAAAAACCCAAGAAATATCTTCCTTTGTTATTATGAAGACAAGGTCCTTCTCCTTCCAGGCCTTTCTTTAAAAATGGTGGAAAAACTTGGAAGGGCCTGCCAATACCTGCTTTAATATTAATTAGAATCAATAGATCATCATTGTATGAAATATTGCTTGCTGGTTAAAGCAGAAACACTTTGGGAGACTACACCTTTGAATACTTAAGGATGCACTGGGGGAGATTAAGGTTTTTTAGGTAGTACTATCCAGTTCTAATAATAAATGACCAAAAGTTTGGATTAGAGGAGAAACGAAGTCTTTGCTAATTGCTATTACAGCTGTTTTCTGTGACTGAGGTCACATCAGGATTCCAATAAATTTGATTATTTCAGATGGACAAATCATTGCCCAGAGAGCCTACAAGTAAATATTGCACAAATGGTTGCCCACTCTATCTCCTAATGACTTAGATTGAATTAAATCTCATTATTTCTCAAAATTATTTCTAGTAAAGGCTACTCAGCCAGCACAAAATACATTTATTTTGCATCGAGTCATAGACTCGTTAAGGTTGGAAAAGACCTTTAAGATCACCAAGTCCAATCATCAACACCTTGAGACAGTACCTGAAAAAGACTGATTTACTCTGAAAAAGACTTTTCTGTCTTCATTCCCTATGGCAAACATGTTCCCTCTCCCCTCCCTGCTTCTCACAAGGGAATTGGTCCTTGGAAAACATTTAAAAAGGACTTGGGAAAAGGGTTTTACTTTCAGAGAAAGTTCTTAACGTGCACTCAAATGACTTTTCTTTATTCCTACCCCATCTATGTCATCTCCCTGCTCCGTGTTTACGTCCAGGTGTGAGAGTGAGGAAAGGGTAATAAAAATCCAACAAATGTGGGGTTTGAGGTTGGAATTTAGCAGGGACAGAGGGATGGGAGGCACAGGAGGGACAGACACCAGGAAGGAAAACAAAGCAACCCCAGGCACTGCTTTTCACCCAGCAGCAACATTTAACCCAGGCTTGGAAAAGGAGGATGCTCACAAATACAGTGAAGTCATGTATTCAATTTTGCTCAACTACTGGTGTGAAATTTTAATCAAAAAACTAGAGAGCTCATTCAAAAAAGAAATTAGGGAAGAAAAAAAAAAACAAAAAAAAAAAAACTTTGGTCGTCTCTCATCAGTGAAAACTGATTTAGTTATGCAAATTACTGCTATGAATATTAAACCACTGATGAAAGGTTTTTAATGAAGGGATCTTTTGTTTTGGAAATGCAAGGGTATATGCTTTAATTTCTTGCTAATTTACTGTTCTTTGATAATGTTCGCATTTTCCCCAAAGTGACTCCACTGATGGGTTTAATACTGTGAATAGAACTACAGGCCAACAATACTGGTTTTGACAAGCCTTCCCCTGTGTAACTATAGATCATGATTTGCAGCCCCTTATGCACAATTCTATTAGGGTGAATTTTGTCTACAGGGCTTTCCATGAAATGAATTCTCATTTTAATGTTAGCCTCCTGCAGTTTTTAATTTTTAATCTGTAATATGAAATTGCAAATTTTACAAACATCATTTGAAAAAGCCACTAGGACAGAACCGAATGCCAAAGTTTACATATTGCCTAATTAGACTGTTATGAGAAGCAGCTTATCAATGTCAAGCCAAAGATCATCAAAAAATCCAATTACTAATTTGAAAAACACATATATTTATAGGTTCATTTTGTTTAATTTGCATCCGATTAGCTTAATAATTGTTTAAAAATTGTATTAGGGTTAATAATTTTGGTTCAGTTAGCAACACACCTGGGCTGCCCAAGTGGGTACCCCACCAAAAATAGAAACTCCACGGTGATCTTTTCCAGCAGAAAGCACAGGGAGCTCATTACTCAAACAACAAGGCAATTTTAAATATGAAAAGTTATTAAATCCACTCACTGGCCGCTCTTTTTTCAGCCGTGTTACCGGTCAGGACTGCTCAGGTTGGGCTCTCCCAAATCTTCCAGGAGGATTTTACAGCGCTGGATGTTGAGTCCTGTCTCACCAGCTCCGAGATCCTAACAGGGAATTTGGACTTTAAAAAGTTGGCATCAGAGGGGAGCAGCGGAGTGTGAGGCAAAGGGGTTGTTTCTCTTTAGGGTCAGTTTTAGTGCAGCCTCAGAGTGGACATTTTTTATTACAGCAAGGGACCTGTGGAATAGGTCTTGTGGTTGGACTCAAAGGTCCTCGTGGCTGGACTCAGTCTTGAAGGTCTTTTCCAACCTAAATGGTTCTAGAACTCCAAGAATTCCATGAAGTAGGTGCCACATCCAACATCACAGAGCAACGCTGGCTCCTGGAAAGGTTCATGACTCCCGTTCCTCCGTGCCATTGTGTTGGAGAGGTTGGTGGTGCCCTGAGGAAATGTGGGAGCTTTCCAAGGGGAACTGCTGTGCCTATGGACAGGACTGATCCTATGGGTGAGGGCAGCTGTGGACAGAGACTGGGAAAGCTGTGGACAGGCTGGGAAAGGTGGAGTGGGACAGTGGTGACCGTGTTTCCGAACGGACATCACCGCGGCAGAGGAGCCGCCGCCGCCGCCCTGGAACTCCCCAGCCAAACTCTGCCTGGGACTTCCTTCATTAAAACAGGAGCGGGGCTGAGCAGGGCCATCCCTCGCCTCGGGATCAAGGCTTTCCCTTTAGTTAATGGAAAGCAGGAGGCTTCTCCAGAGGGGGAACGGGAGCACCAAGCCGCGCTGAAGCGCCCTGGAGGAACGGCCGCGTCTCCGCTGACTCCGCAGGATCTTGGGAAGCAACTCTCCAGATGATCAAATTAGCGCTTCTGCCTGCCTCGCTCCCTAATTGGCACGAGGTGCACCAACTAATGAACAACGTGCACTGCAACAAAGGACAAACACGCTGGAAGAGGAGGAGAAGGAGCTGGTGTTAATTGGTGGGCTTGACTTGGCTGGGATTAATCACACATTTTAACGGGAGGGCTACAAAGTAATGCCCACACCCCAAAAGGCACTGCAGCCCTGATTTGCATATGTGTAATGAGCTAGATTTTGGTAAATTGACAGGATTCAGCTTCAAAATAGAAAAGCTGATGGGTTTTCGTCTGGTCCAGCCCCTAAAAGTCTCAGCTTTAGTTTTAAACTTAGTTTCAGGCTTTGACTGAAGAGCTGCTCTCAGTGGGTTCAATTAAAATGGATTTGGCCCTTCACTTGCCTCATGGATGATTTCTGATCCGCCTGACCCTCCTAGAGGGGTTTCTCATTTCCCATTATTTAAAAATAGGTCATTGAGAGTTTTCTGAACACATGCAAAATATTAATTACAAAGTTCAGCAGCGCAGTTTTTGGTCAGCTGGCAGGAAATCTTCCCTCAAAGAAAAACAAGGATTTATGGCAGCGAGTTCTTCTTCAGAGATTTACAGGATAAATGCTCGTAGGTGGTTGAGAAGAGCCTGGCCTAATCTAATTTACAGCCCTAATTAGCTGATTTTTAGAAAAATCTGTTTGACCTTCTTGAGGGCAGTGAAAGCTGCATCTTTCCCTGCTATTCACAAACACTTCAATGTAAAACAGCTCCAGAGCTGAAAATCTGAGAGCATCAGACCCAGGTGGAGATGCAGCTCCCTCTGGAAGGAGCAGAGGAGAAAATCAGGACTTCATTCCTGTGCCACACAGTAGCCACTAAGATTTTCTTCTATTCTTACATCAAGCAGCCTGGAAAACTCTAAAATTGCACAAAATCCCAATTTTCTTTCCATCACGCCAGCACTTACATCTTGTCCTAGCAAATGTGATCCTCTCGCTGAAGGAAACGATATTGAGAAAATTGAAAAGCTAAATATTAAATTTTTAAAAATTCTACGATAATTTCATATTAGCGTAACTTACTTTATAATAGTATTTCTATCAAAAGGCTAAATATTAACATTAAATTCATTTTAAAAAAAAAACTTTACTTAGAAATAAATTGAGAAATTTTTAAATAAGCTTCTACTTTTCAGATGGCTGCAAATCTGTGCAGTCCTTTGATCTCCTACCACAAACAGCAAAAAATGGTAATTTTTTCTGGAAATCACAAGTTTTTTGCTTAATGAAAGAGCTGCAATTTATTGCTAAGAAGTTTCTCTTGTGATGGAACATGAAAACAACTCCAATCCACCAAATTATTGTGTCTGTCCAAGTTTAAACTTGAGTTAAACTGGATTCAACTCCTCTTTCCAAGTGCTGCACTTCAGTTAGTCCAGGTCTCTTCTGGAGCTTGGACATTTGTGTTGAAGGATTTGTAGCAGCATTTTTTAAACTACTGAAGTCAAAATAGGGTTTTTTAATTGCTAAGTGAATGGTGAGGAGTGAGACTTCTCTCACACAGGTTTTATTTGAAACACCCATCCAATTTTAGGAGGGAAAACAAGGCATGAGGACATTTCTGGTAAGATTTTTGTATCTTAATATCATAAGTTTTGAAATGTAGTGACTTTATTCAGATCATTCCAATAGTAGCACTAAAAGTAGTGCTAAAAACACTGATTTGTTGCCAGTGTTTCTTCCCTAGCGCACACAGACACAGGAATATTTATCCCAAAGTGATTGATTTCTTCTGGCTTTGCCTAAAAATATTTCCTGGGCAAGGTGATCCTGAATGGTGCTGCTCAAAAGCAGCAGTGAGTGGATATTGAAGCACTTCTTTCATGTTTTTATGGTATCCCTACCCTTAGTTCCAAATTCTGACTGCAGTCTCTTGTTAAAACTGATATTTTTCAGTGAAATACAGAATGTTTTACTCATTGCTTCTTCTGCCCTCTGTCCTACAGAAGTTGTGGCTATCAAATATCAGTTTGGGACTAAAAGGGTGTATTTTAGCCATGCACAGTCCTGCATCCTACTGGAATTTAAAAAGCCCTTCTGGAGAAAAAATTAATATGGAGAATTCGCTTAAATTCATTAAAATAGAAAAGAGAAGTTTATAATGCTGAAGATCAGAACAGGATTGGGTTTTTAGCTTTCACAGACACTGGTTTTTCCCAATTTTCAGTGTTAATGTCCATTGCTATTTTATCATAAAGATGACCCAGTGAGGACAAACCATGGTGACAGACAGGTCCTGACCTACCTGACACTCAGAGACCCACAAAAACATCAATATCTGCCCTGAGCACCACTAAAACTTCCCAAATATCCCCACACCCCTTTCATTTAAACTCCAGTTGGGTTTTCATTACCTATTTTAGTACTACAGAAGGAAAATTTACTTCATGAGATGTTCCTCAAGTTTATTTTATCCACAAATTCCAGCCTCTGCTCGCAAGCCTGAGAATGTTCATTAATTATGACTTCTGGAGTGGCAGGGAACCTCACGTGGAATTTTTTAAAAAGGGTGGGAGTTCCCACCTGTCTCCAGGATTTTTTTTGCGACCTCCTCTGAGTCCCAGCCATAAATGATATTCTAAAGGAACAGGGAAGGAAGCTGGAGTAGGAATCTATGGAGACAAGGTCCTCAAAGATCCTCAATTACCTGCTACCTTTTCATCTCTGAGAATTGCCTCCACCAGAGCCCAGCCTTTGGGAAATCACAGAATTTCCCCAAATTCTGGGGGTGTTTACAGCTTGGCTCCAAGGTTAACAACTGCACTGCTCCTGTGCTCCCAAAATAGCATCACACCTTGGGTGAGGGCAGGAGATGGATGCCACAGAAAAAGACAAATTAAAAGGTGCAAAATCCACACCAATTCAAGTTTTCTTTCCATATTTCATGTAATTAAGCAGCTCATCCTGCTGTCAAGGAACTCTTTCAAGCCAAGAACTCGCAGAAGTCTGGAAGGAAATTGGATATGAAAGAGACTGTCAGGAACAGGCAGAAGTGTGGCATTGATTGCAACACAGGGCTGAAATATTAAAATCCAGTTTTGTTGTCAGGAAGTTTAGAAGGTTTTGAAACTCTCTGTGACAAACACGTTGATTTTTCAGCCTTATTGATGTGGTGGAAGCAGAAAGTCCATCTACTTTTAATAAGCGTGGAGATGAAATTTGGGGTATGGATGGAGGTTCCCACAGGGAAGGGACGTGGATTGGTGACACCTGACAGCACAGCAGTGACAGTGCCATCAAAAGGATGTTCAAACCAACACCCCTGGAAAAAGAATTCTGCTTAAATAATAAATATTCTGCAGGGATTTCAAAGCCATGAGGATGTGGCACTTGGGGACATGGCTTAGTGGTGGCCTTGTAAGTGCTGGGGTTGGACTCGATGGCTTTAGAGGGCTTTTCCAACCTAAAGGAGGCTGTGATATTAAATATCATCAACAGGCCACTCTATTTAAACAAGATTTAAATTGCTTATTCTTCTTTACTACTCCCTCAAAATCACTTGAGAATTTATCTTTAAATAAATTTGTAGATATAAAAAATATCTATATATATCTATACCCAGCAACTTGTAAATGCAAGCAGTCACAGCTAAGAGGAACCTCTGCTTCCTGACTTATTTAGGTCTCATTCATTCCTTTCTTTCCTTAAGAAAATCATCTGTCCAGATTAAAAATCAAAAAGATTGATGATGCAGAAAGTTAGCAATGAAATTTTCCTACCACGTTTCTTTTTTTTTTTTTTCAAATTTGTGTTGCCACCCAACCAAGAATGAAGATGTAACACGACAGAAATTATAGAGAAGAGAATTTGAACATTTTCTGGGGAAGGAATTTCCTAGAGGAAAGAGAAGATTTCTTTGGCTGACCCCTCAGGTAAAAGATTTGTCTCAGCTCTCCCTCAGAATTATCTACCTTGAAGTAGATTTGCAGTTTCAGATTTTCTGAGTGGAAATGTAGCTGCCCACACAACACACCTTTAGAAAATTTGAATCAGCAGGAATTCATGTTCAATATGAGTTCTACAAAAGAGCACAGAGTAAATCTCCTCTGGAAATGTCCTGGATACTGAGCAAATCTACAGACTGGGTGTCTCCAGCGTCCCCACAACCAAATCCAGGTTTATGTACATAAAATGCATCAGGCATGTACCTTAAATTCCTGCTGTTTTCCCTGGCTGTAGAACATTCCCAGAAATGACACAGCATCACTTCCTGAGAGACTTCCACACTTTAACCTTTTTTACCTTACAAATTCCCATCCTACCTTGTCCATCTCTTCACAAAACAGATCTGGGCTTCCATAGATCTTCACAGGATCTGTGTTCTGGCATTACAAAGTCTGGGGTCTGACTTCAGAGATCTCTCCAATGCCTGCAAAAGCAATGGGATTCACTCCCTGAGGAGAGACTCTTCTGCCTACCTTGGAGAAGTGACCAGGATTCCTTCTCAGTCTTGAGATCAAACCCAAAGAGGCACCTGTGAAAGTGGGAATGAGAGAAGCAGACAATTCCTGATAGTTTGGGCTGGAAGGGGAGAAACCCCAGCTCAGGAGGAGAATTGAGGCATTTAATCTGAGCTGAGCTTTGGTCAGATTTGAACTAGGACCAAAACCAAAAGTGCCAGATCAGTGACTGGAGAAAAAAACCCAAACCACTTGTTAAAAACAAAAATATTCTTGTGGATCCTTGTATTTCCCAACCATGGCACTGGCTTTGCTTACACAGAGGAGAGTTTTGATTTTAGGTGAGATGGTAAAACTTGCTCTCCTCTGAGATTTCAAAGACTAAAGCTTTAGGAATGCCATGACTGGGAAACAGAGTTTAAAAAACCCACAAAAACCCCACAAAATACCAAACCAAACCAAACAACCCCCCACCATAACATATTCCAGTTCTCATATCAACCATGCAAAGTTCAACAAGAAAAAGTGTTGGGTTCTGCAGCTGGGATGGAGCAACCCTAGATGTACAGACAGACTGGAATTTTCACATGAGAATTAAGTAGGTTTTTAAAAAAAAAGTGCATTATAACCAATAAAAACCCTCTGTGGATATGGGTACAAGGGACAGGACAAGAGGGAATGGCCCCAGGCTGTTCCAGGGGAGGCTCAGGTTGGATATTTCCATGGAAAGGGTGCTCAGGCATTGGAAGGGGAGCCCAGGAAGGTGTTGGGAGTCCCCATCCCTGGAAGTGCTCAAAAGCCGTGTGGATGTGGCACTTGGGGATGGTTGGAGTTGATCTTTGGGGTCTTTTCCAACCTTAACAGTTCCAGTTCCAACTGCTCTGCTGCAGAACCATTCCTAACTCCTCACACACCACACAAACACAGAGGATTTAAAGTCAGGCCTAAAAGCTGCACTAAAGTTTGATGCCCAGGCTGAATTTTCTCTGTTTGTGCACTTAAGAAGCCCCCAGCCTTGAAGACAAATTACCTGTAAAAGGTCCTAAAAATGGTGTCTCCAAACCACATCAACCAGAGAGGATGAACCTTAAAATGAACTCGTAAGGCAGCAGCAATTCCATTTTTAAAACCAAAAAAACCACACCAGTCTCAAATTGTTTACATGTTTAATGACTTAGAAATTGGCACTTTTCAATATAAGCCTAATTTTGTTTAAAAAAAGAACCTTATCAAAAAATCAGCATCATAGCTCTGCTAATACAACTGTCATTTTTTTAAAAGAATATTTACACAACTCCAAAGAAAAATAAAACTTAAGCATAGGAAAATTTCAGCAGAAAATAGCTTCAGCTTGTAGTAATATGGCTTCCTGATTGCTGTACTGATCAACAGGAAAAGGGGGGGAGAAATACTGCTATAACAAAATGCATTTTATGTTTGCAACTTTGTACAAGCACCCCATGGTTTAGGAACCACCACACATCGGCAAAGCTACTAAAAAAAAAAATCTATCTTCTATCTGTAAACACATTAAAAAATGTATTTTGTAAAGCAACCATAGAATTATCAAAAATCTGAGCTTAAAATCTGAGTGCAAATCAATTCACATTAAAAAAAAACCTGTAATTGGAATTACTGAATTGATTTCAAAACTGGTTCTGGGACTCTTGAGGTTATTTCCCTGTTCTTCTGCTGCATCTTGTCTTCCTGTCCATCCCTCCAGTGCTCTGAGCTGCCCTGGCATCCTCTTCTCCAAGTCCTTTACTTTTGTTTCTTCTTCCTTTTTGTAGAGACCCATTTTCATCATTCCCTATTTGCACATGGAAAAATGTCAATTTGTATCATCAGTCAAACATTTCCCACAAAATTCCATCTTCACCTACACTGTTTTGAAAGGAAATGTCCCCAATGACAACATTCCAAAGATTACATCTCTGAATTCAACAAACCAGATACCAACCCCACACTTCTGCACATCCAATATCCTTGAAGTTGGATCCCTGAGGATTTACAGCTATTTCTGAAAGTAGGTTAACATTAATGAGAGCACCAAAACCAATTAGCTGCCATTTGAGCTAAAATTCCTTCCACTGATATGTAAAACTAAAACAGAACCAACACCAAAGTCCTGCAAAAATCAAAACAGAGGAACTTTTATGGCAGGAAATTCCTCACTGTGTAGCTCTAAAGAGTTGCTGTCATTTCTACTTCAAGGCATTCATCTGGTAATATTTTCTAATTGGGAGTTTTTAAGTCAAGCTGAAAATTCCAGGGGATATTTTGGGCGGTCAGCAGGACCAGGGCAGTGGGGAGGAACCTCCAGTGCTGTGTCCAGTTTGGGTCCCTCACTTCAGGAAGGACATGGAAGGGCTGGAGTGTGACCAGAGAAGGGAACGGAGCTGGGGAAGGCTCTGGAGCACCAGGAGCAGCTGAGTGAGCTGGGATCTTGCATCTTTTCCAACCTAAATGATCCCATGATTCTGTGATCTACATCAGCAGCCCCAAGAATTCTGCACATTATTGTTGTATCTACACATAACTCCAGAATATTGTTGTATCTACACATAACTCAGCCAACCCCAGAAAAGAGAAAGCCAATCCTTGCCTCACCTGATTTTAATCTCTTGGGTGCCACGTCCTCTGCTGGCAGCTGGCATTTCCTTCTGCGGGAAGTGGGGGCTGCCTGTGGAGCAGGGTCACCCTCCTGACCTTTTCCAGACTGATTCTCTTCAGAGCCCGTGGATGTCCCACTCAGATCCTGAGTTTCCAGAGTGCTTCCACTTTCTGGCAAGTCACTGCTTTTATGGAGAGCAGTAGAAGTAGCTGCCTCTAAGGTGAATTCTACCTTGCTCCTATTATTCCTCAGTGACCTTGCTCTTCCCTTGCCTGGATTATTTTCTGCAGATGCATCTTCACTTTCTTTAAGAATCCTCTTCTGACCTCTGCCTCTGGACAGGTTGGGTTTTCCCCTGAGAGAAGTGGAAGTTGTTTCTTCACAAGTGACAGAAGTTGTTTTCTTCCTGCCCACTCTTGATGGATTTTCTTTTGCAGGTGGAGCTACTTCCAAAAGTTTGCTTTGTTCTTCAGGAATTCCATCTTTACCATCTTCTGGCAAACCCTGAAGTGAGGTGGGACTAAGAGCCAGTGAAGTGGTTGCTTGCCCTGAGCTCCCTTCTGAAAGATCCTTATTTTCTTGGGAAGGAGAATTGTCCAAACTCTGTTTTGCTTCCCTTCTGTTATTTTTCCTACCACTTTGCTTTGATGGGACCTGTTTTCCCTGAACAGAGGGGGTAACTTCTTTCCTTCTGCCTCTTCTCAGTTGATTTTCTTTTCCAGGTAGATCACAAGTTGCTAAGGGAGTATTTTGCTCTTCTTTGGGATCTTCTTCTCCATCACCTGCCGGCAAACCGCATTTCCCTCGAAGAGAGATGGAATTGGCTGTGTGTGATTCCAGAGCAGTTTCTTTCCTTCTGCCCCTTCCTGGTGGCTTCTCCTTTGCACAGGACACTGCTTCCAAAGGCACACTTTGTTCTTCCTGAGTACCCTCATCTGTAGCCTCCAACAAGCCACATTTTCTCTGGAGAGGAGCTGAACTTTTTACCTCTGCTGCTGGATCCATCTTCTTCCTTCTGCCCCTTGCTGATGCATTCATTTTTGCCTGTAAAGTTTTACTTCCAAGAGCTGGATTTTCATCTTCTCTCTCTGCCATCTTTTTGTCATCCCCTTGCAGCACCCCACGCCTCGTTCTGACAGAAGGAGATCTGCTCTGTGATGCTGCAGCCACCTCGCGTCTCCTCCCCCGTCTCGGTGGATTGCCCTCTGCTGAAGAGGGAGCAGCTTCCAAAGCTGATTCCTGCTCTTGTACAGCCTCGTCTTTGCTGTGATCTGCACTTAACGTTTGTTTTTCCACAAAGGCAGGACTAGCTAGTTGTGGGATGGAATCAAGTTGCTTTCTCCTGCCCCTCCTTACCTGTGACGGAGGATTTTCGGAATTCTCATGTTGATTACCTTGCTCAGTCATCCCTTCATCGTCCTCAGGTAAACTCCTTTTTCCTTCAACTGCTTTGGAACTGCTTTGTTCAAGATGAAAATTAACTTTTCTACCTCTTCCTCTTCTACACATCACTGCATTTCTTTGTGCTGGATTCTCCTGCACAATTTCAGCTGGCTCTGCTTTAAGTATTCCCCGTACATTTCTCGTCCTCCTTCGAGCAGGACTGGCACTGTCTGCAGCAGGGACTGCTGTGGCACCCGGGCTGGGCTGCTCCTTCCTGGCTTGGGCTGCATTGACACAAAGAGAGCCCACAGAATCCTGGAGAGAAGATTCATCCACTTCCGACTTAAATTTAGGAGTAATTGGTTTTAGGCTGTTCAGATTTTCAGTAAGTTCATCAGCTTTTTGCTCCAAAGAATCTTTTTTGCCTCTCTTGTTTCTAGCCCTGTTTCTTTCCAAGTTCTGAGCACTGACTGGCATTTTGTTTGTTTCTGCAGAAGGTGACTCTGCCTTTAATCTTTGAGCTGCCTCTGTTGTATTTTCCTGAGCATTTTCTGTTTCACATCCCTGAGACTCTTTCATCTTATTTTCCACGTGGGATTGTGTTTCAGCATCAGTTTCAGCTGATGTTTCCTCAGTTTTCTGAATGTTCTGTGTATTTTCAAGTGCGACCCCAGGAATGTCTGCTTTCATTTCAGCTGAGTGCTTTCTGTTTCTAGTACTTCTAAAAGACTTAACTCTTCTCTCTGTTGCCTTTAGTTCAAGTTTAGTGCCATTTTCAGATTCTTGTGCTGTGACAGCCTCAGGAGCTTTGTCACAAGTCTGTTCCTGTCTTTGTGTAACCTTTGGAGATGGGTCTTTACGAGGCTTTCTGGTTGTTCCACGAAGGTCTCCTGGAGAAGCTGCTTTACCTTGGTCATTCCTCGCTCGTCTCCCTCTTTTAGGTGGAATCACTGGTTCTGTGTTCTCCACTCCTCTGCGCCTCCTCCTCAGTGACAGGAGCACTTCTTCACTGTCCTCTATCCCGCTGTCATTAGCTTTGCTATCAGGTTTATTTGAACCTGTTTGCAGCTGACAAATTTCATTCTGAATGTTTCCAGCTCCTGTCTTTGTGCCTGGATCACCTTCAGTTCCTAACACATCACTGATGCCACAGTCCTGCAGACCCAGTTTGGTATCTGCAGGTGCTTTTTGTAGCACTGAAGAATCTTCAACACAAGACTCAAGATTTTTGTTTGGATGTTTTGACTCCTTCAGCTCTTTCCTTCTACCTCTACCTGGTCTCTGAGCAGCTCCAGGCGGTTCTACAGATGAAACAATGTCAAGCCCTTCCTGATCAGGGGGCTTTGGAACAACTTCTTGTACGCAACGCTTCGTCCTCCTTCCTCTTCCTTTGTTTTCAGGTGTGATCGCTCCCGTCTCCTCTTGGGTATGAGGACTCTGCAATTCCTTTAAACTCACGCCATTTTCACTTGGCTTTGCTGCAGCAGGAGGTACAGCCTTCCTTGGTCTGCCCCTTCTTGGTCTCTGGGTAGGCTGCTCTTCACCAGTTGAGTCCTTCTGTTGAGAATCTTCACCTTGGGAAACTTTTCCTTTCTTTTCTAGAACAGGGTAAAGAGCACAAACAAAAATTAGACATTACTGTGCCTGATCAAAGTATCTGCAAGTCTCCAATCTTCCTGACAGAGGCATCTTGCTCAAACAAGTCAAATAATATCTTAATTTAAAAATAAATATTTAACCAAAATCTAGATTAAAGGCCAGGCTTTTGACTGAAGTTGTTTGGTGTATTTGGTAGGTCAAAGGGAAAAATGGATCTCAGCTCAGGAAATAGCTGGGCTCGCTGACAGAGCTTTAAACTGCATTTCAACCTCATGGTAACATTTATGACTTCGTACATTCATTATTCCTCTAAGCAAAGTATTTGTACTTACCATCTTTATGACTGGAATTAGAACCAGGAAGTGTAATTTCTTCCTGAGAATCCATAACATTCACTGATCTGACCTAAGGGAATAAACACCAACTAATAAATGGATGAACTTATGGAGCCAACCAATACCAGATGAAGGTACAGCAATATTTATAAAAATTCTTGTAAAATCCTTTTCATTACAAATGAAACCAATTAGTCTTATAGCTATATCCATTTATGTAATATAAGCACATAAACATAGCAAACTTAATTCTTGCCATCTAGAGTGAAAGAGAACAAACACTGTGGAGAAGTGTCTAAATGAGTACTCAAAAGGAATTTGGGGTATTGAAGAGAAATTGAGTGTTCTGTAGTGTTTTACTGTAGTTCTAAGCACTAAGCCCAATGATACTCAGCATTTTACCTATGGAATATGAAAATCAAAATCACTTTTTCAGAAAATGATACTGGGAGTCATGGCAGCACATCTCCACTGAAGATCAAGATTCTTCTCACAATAAAAACCAGCACCAGAATGAACCAAGCTGGGCACAGACATCACCAAACCTGACCCACTGGATGGAGACTTTTCCTACCTGTAATGGTCACAGTGGAATGGTGAATGAGATGCTGGCAATGTCACTTTTATATTAAGCCTGTTTTTAATGATATTTTGCTGGTGATTATTTAAACAGTCTTAAAACACTCATTTGTGACAGGTCCCTTCATATACATACATTTTAACACACACAAATGCAGCTATCCCTAAAAAATGTTTTAAGATATAAGATGTCATACAAGGAAGTCTAAATTCATTTCAACCACAGGTTTCAAAGTCTAAAAATATCCCTTCCAAAAGTTAAAACATTTTACCTTCATTTCCTCTGGGGTACCAAACATTTCTGTCACTCCGGCATAGTCCACTTCAGAATCAGAAGATTTCTGCCTGGGTTCTGCCATGAGCCTTTGCAGCCCCACAAAATCCTCAACTGGTTGATATTTCTCTTTAGGAGACTTCATTAATCTGCTAATTCCAAACATGTTTTCTACGGGCTCAACTTTCTCCTTTGGCGTCTGGAAAATGCGGCTGATCCCAACCATGTCTTCCACAGGTTGGGATTTCAGCTTTGGGGCTTTCTTGGTTGAAGTCACACCTGGCACAGCTTTTACTGCTTCCCTGCTCTCTACTGGAGTCTCCAGCAGCCTTTTCAAGGCAATTTCATCTGTCACTGGTTCCAGCTCTTGCTGTGGGGTTCTCATGAGCTGCCTAATGCCAGACAGGTCCTCCACTGGTTCTGGCTTCTGCCGCGGGGTCCTCATGAGATGCTTGATGCCTGACAAAGTCTCTACAGGCTCCAGTTTCTGTTTTGGGGTCCTCACGAGATGCTTGATGCCTGACAAAGCCTCTACAGGCTCCAGTTTCTGTTTTGGGGTCCTCACGAGATGCTTGATGCCTGACAAAGCCTCTACAGGCTCCAGTTTCTGTTTTGGGGTCCTCACGAGATGCTTGATGCCTGACAAAGCCTCTACAGGCTCCAGTTTCTGTTTTGGGGTCCTCATGAGATGCTTGATGCCTGACAAAGCCTCTGCAGGCTCTGTCTTCTGCTTTGGGGTCTTCATGAGCCTCTTGATGCCTGACAAAGCCTCTGCAGGCTCCAATTTCTGATCTGGGGTCTTCATGAGTTGCCTGATACCCGACAAAACCTCTACAGGCTTTGTCTTCTGCTTTGGGGTCTTCATGAGCCTCTTGATGCCTGACAAAACTTCTGTAGGTTCCAATTTCTGATTTGGGGTCTTCATGAGTTGCCCGATACCTGACAAAACCTCTACAGGCTCCAATTTCTGATCTGGGGTCTTCATGAGTTGCCCGATACCTGACAAAACCTCTACAGGCTCCAATTTCTGATCTGGGGTCTTCATGAGTTGCCCGATACCTGACAAAACCTCTACAGGCTCCAATTTCTGATTTGGAGTCTTCAAGAGCTGCTTGATGCCTGACAAAACCTCTGTAGGCTCAGACTTCTGCCTCGGGGTCTTCATGAGCCTCTTGATACCTGACAAAACCTCTCCTGGTTCTGACCTTCGCTTGGGGGTCCTTAAAATCTTCCTTTTGCCTGACATGACCTCAACTGGCTCCAACTTCTGCTTTGGAGTCCTCCTTTTACTTCCTGATTTCACCAGAGATGCTGGTTTTTCTGGAATTATTGCCAAACTATCCACATTATCTTCATGCACAGCTTTTCTTTTTTCAGGAGTTTTTGTGGCTATTTCATCAAACATAGATGGAGATGACTCCTCTCTCAGAAAGTGGAATATGCCTGAACTCTCTTGCTTCTGTTCTGAAGCATCTGAATTATTTAATGGTGACACCATCATCTCTCCTGAAATAAACAGTAGATTTATGTCATTTGGAAAATAATTTAAGCAGAAAATCCAAGCATTTTAATTGCTGTAGATCTAAAAATGGATTCAAATAGAGCCTTCCAGAAACCAAAATCCAAACATGTGCATGGGTTTGTTGCCATGTCTGAAACAACACTTCAACAGCTTGAAGTTTCACACCAAATAAAATGAGTAATAAAATATCCTACTCAGAAATTAACTGGAATTACCACACTTTCATCTAATACCTGATAAATCTCAATGGTTCCTTTCATGGGTTACTGGATGCTTCACTTCAATTAAGTCTGCCTAGGCTGAGATTGCTGCTAACACATAATATACCTAAACATTCCCTTTTTTTAAACCTACCAGATTCCTCAGGAGTGTGCAAGTCAGAAATGTCCCCTGCAGCACACGGTGGTGTAAACTCAGCATTCTGAGCAGCAGCCAAATGTAATGTTCCTCCACCCTGATTTTCTGGAGTTTGAAACATTCCAGGCACTCCTAGAAATTGTATTTGGAGAAATGAGCACATGTTTTGACAAAAGAACTGCACAGCTGGCAGAGTGAGCTGCAGACTTTAAAATCTCACCTGTGAAGCTTTCATCCATATCCATGTTTAGCTTCAGGATGGGATTTTTTACCACTTTAGGGACATGTCCAGCAGATCTGACTGTGGTGGAATAAGCTCTACCTACAACTATAGTAGCAGGTGACTCTGCATGACCTGTGCTGAAGTGATCTTTTATTTTCTTCTCTGGAGTCTGCAGAGGTAAAGGTGAAAAAAAAAAAAGTTATTAAACAAAGACTCATGGTGGAAGAGGTGGCCAAGCTCCTTCCATCATTTATCACCAGTCCTGGTTAACTGGGAGGTTCCAGACGACTGGAGGATGTCCTGTGCCAAGAAGGCTCAGCCAGCCAGAGTTTAGGAAAGGCAGGTGCAGCCTGATTTCCATGATCAGAGGTTGGACTCCATGATCTTGGAGGTCTTTTCCAACCTTAATAATTCCATGATTCCTTTTGTACAAATCTCCATTTCTCACATGCTGTGAGAGACATCAACCCCCATTTTACACCATACCAAGAACTCAGGAGCTTCCAGCTTCTCTATCAAAATCCATCCAAGCTGTTTGGTGGTTATGCAAGAAAATAAAACAAAGAAACACAGAAAAGGATACCTTTGGTGGGTGGTTTATCTTCTTCAGGGCTCTTCCTTTACGGACACTTTTTTTAGCAGTCTTCGACTGTGGTCTTGCAACTCCCAATTTTACCACTTCTGCCCAAGATTTTGCAACTAGAAGCAAATGAGAAAGAACCACTTTAATGCTCAGCTGTACAAACGGAAGTTCACAATTATTTCTTTGTGATTCCAATACATTTTCTGCACTCTGCCAGAGGAAAGTGTTTGTTATTATCTGACAACACCTAAAGCGTTCTCGGAAATATTTTCAATTTGAAAACCCAATTTCAGCTGAAGTTTAAGAAGAGTCCAAGTACCCAGTGTGGCTTTCCACACAAAAACAATGAACTTCACAGTGTCAAACAGCTCAGATCCTACAGCTGAACACTGA
This sequence comes from Falcunculus frontatus, assembly GCA_013398115.1. Taxonomy (NCBI): domain Eukaryota; kingdom Metazoa; phylum Chordata; class Aves; order Passeriformes; genus Falcunculus; species Falcunculus frontatus. The sequence continues at coordinate 81,829 of VZRV01006887.1, read as the reverse complement.
CCCAATTCCTTCCTTCCTGTTTTGTAAGGAACTCATTTTTTCCCCAACAGAAACTTGCCATGAGCCTTTCAGCTTCATTCATTATAGATGAGTTTTCCTCTGGTGAGATTGAACAGAAGAGAAATTGTTTCTAAGTGAAGTTTCTTTCACCCCTTCCTGAGGAATTTCAGTCAGGAAAACTATTTATCCTGCCTTTAGATCTACACAGACTTCCCATAATTTTTCTTGTATCACCTTCTCCTTGAGACACACTCCCAAAATTCCCAAAGCAAGGTTACCTCTACCACAGCATCATTCTATACACAGCAGTGGGAGTAGGGAATTACGGCTGTGGAATAAATGAAGCTGGAAGTAGTAGGACACCTGCTTTGTTTACTTCAGAAAAAAAATCTATCAAAACACAGGGATCATATAAAAGAAATGATTTTTTAAAGTAGAGATAAAAAGGGGAATGTTGTTCCTAAAGAAAAGGATGTTATTATTCTCTTGTCAGAATTGCTATGTCAGTCTGTAAATAAAAAGAACTTTGAAAACCTGACTTTGCCAGGGTGTGCAGGATGCAGAGAAAAATGCCAAGCATCCAGGAAATTATCTGAAAAAGCACTGGAAACAGAGTTTCATTTTGGAGCTGAAAATTTTAAGAGCTGTGATGTTCTTTTCATGTTACAGAAGGAACTGACGCAGTGATATTAAAAAGAACATTACAAAGAGGTGGTGAGAAATGGAGTGCCATCAATATTTGTCAAGAGCTCTGCTGCCATTAAAATCGACAGAATAATAAAGTAATAAAAACTCCTGGGTGAATGGGGAATTTGACTTTGTCAAACTGATTTAGCTTATGAAAACAGGTGACAAATATACCATAACTGAGTTTATTCAAAAGTAAAAGCTTGAAGAACCAGAACTCTCCTTTTACAGTTTCCAATGCTGTCAAAACTATTTCAAATCAGTGCTCAACACTGAGAAATTTGAAGATTTTAAAGTAACACCCAGTAATGACCCTATTTTTTACTTCTATCTGTTATGTACCACTTTGAGTGGTTAAATGCAGTCCAGTTCCTGGACAAAGGTTGTGAGCCTTGTATAAAAATAAGGTACAAAGTGAAGCTACATTGCTATAAAGTGTTAAGTTTTTCAAAACAAAATTGATGTGATAAACATGGTTTGGTTTAACACTACTTGAACTTGACAGATTTTAAAGATCATGACTCTAACCTTGCAAAGAGAATGTTAATTTTACCATTTTGCAACTTCTGAACATTAAGATTTGTGTTTAAATGAGTTCACAGATGCTTTAATAAATTTGCTTTATGAATGAGAAAATGCAACACTTCGCACTTCCAAGAAGCCCAGCAGATTTCAGAAGATTCACCAATTATTTGGTGACCTCTGCATAACAAAAAAGGCCTTTTCCAGTTTGGTTATTTAAAGCATGAAAGTGAATCTTAAAAATTAACTGTTGAAACCAACCTAATAAATTGGCACTGGAGGCACCACTTCTCCTCCTGGCACTGATAACAGCCACAGCCCCACCTCTGCTCTTCATGGCAGTGCCCTTCACACCCAGCTGGGCACTTCTGGTTGACTTGGTGGGTGTCACTGCCACAAAGGCTTTGGCATCCTGGGTAGCAGGAGAAGATTTCTGTGTTTTCCCTTGGACACCACTTTCCTCCTTTGGATCCGTGTCTTCCGTGGCAGCATCCTTCTCCTCTGCAATTGGGAATGGTGTGGGGAGCTGGGAGATGGAGAAACGCCCTTTCCTGAAAGGGGCTGGAGAGCCTGAAGGAATTCTGGGTGTTGCCTTCCCTGAGACAGGGGAGGAGGCACTTGGGGACTGCTGGGCTGGGGAATTTTTGGGTGACCTTTTTTCTCCCTGGTAAAAAAACCAGACATTAGTGAATGGAGGATATTTCTTTCTTTTTAATGAGGTGATCTGTCCAGGGAAACCCTCCCCGAGACTGGGATTATTTTACTTTTTCAGGAATGATACAGGAAATGATTCCTAAACTGTTGATCAAATTTAGGGCTAAGTTTGGCAGGAGGGTTTACCTTACTAAAGTTTTTATCCTCACACTTTCCCATCCTTACCCTTCATCCAGCCACCAATTAAATAATTTTAGGCCAATTTTAATTTCAGATTGATGGATTTTAAATTTTTAGTCTGGTTTTTCCTTGTGTGTTTTACCCATCCATTAAGTAGCAGAGTGACATTGCCAATGAACTTTGTTTTACTTTCACTTTAAAATAAACCTGTTTTTGCTGATGCCTTTGCTGGTGATTCTTTGAGCACCCCAAAACACTCATGAGTGACACCAACATGCATCACACAAGGTTTACTATTCACTCTGAATTAATAAATAATAGAATAAATACATATATAATAGAATTTATAAATTCTGATCACAGTAACGGACTCAGCAACTTGATTACTCTGAACATTTACCTGGTCTATCAAGTGCTTCAAGCCCTGAGCCTTTTTGAGCACAGCCCGAGGAGAGTTTCCGTAGGGTAAACTCCTCCTGGCAGGGAGAGCTCCTCTTTTCAAGGGAGAGTTGGGAGGCAAACTTTTATCAAAGAGTTCTGGACTCAGATGACCACCAAAAGACACTCTTTTTCTTTTTCCCAAAGTTTGAGGGAGCATTTCATCACTTTTCCTCTTCTGAGAGATCCTTTTTGTCTTGTCTGAAAAGAACAGTAGAAAATATTTTTAGATATCTAAGAAACCAAGGCAGCATTTTAAGCCTTCCCTGTGCATTACGAAGTAGTTGGAAACAAACCCAGAGAAATTTACCTTAAAGAGAAATAGATTCAATCCAGGATATTTTATACATATTGTATATTGTCACGGTCAAATGTAATTCCATGATAAAGATTTTACAATTAGTGTCAGCAATTGGTTCTGCACTCCAAGTGGAAGAATTCTTAGAAAAGTGTTACAGAATTTCTCTAATATAAAAAACAAGGCAGGGGATCCAATGTATTTACCTGAGTCTTCTCCATGCAAGAGGTCAGGAGTTTTAGTTTCTGAGCCAGGCTCAGTGTCTTTTGGCCCAGCAGCACTTCCTGCAGACCTTCTCTTGGCTGATGGTCTCTGAGGTGTTGCACCACTGGCATCTTCCAAATCCTGGTTTTGGTGACACCCATCCATGGCCAGCTCTGCTGGAGTTCCACTGCCTTTTCTGCCTGAATCATGATGTTCCTGACCAGTGTTTGTCTCCAGTGCTGTTTCAGTCAACACTCCAGAGGTCCTTGGCCTTCCCCTTTTCCTTCCAGAGCCAGGTGTCTGACCAGCAGGAGATGCCATCATCTCTTCTGAAGCCAGTGCCTCTGATTGGACACTGTTGTCCAAGAATTCTTTACTTTGCCTGCTGTTTCTTCTGGGACTCTTGGAATTAGAGAGAGAGACAGGGGTTTCACAATATCCCACCTTCGAGTTACCCAGGTTTGCCTGATCCCAGATTTCTTTCAGCACTTCTTGGACAGGTTTTCCTGGTGTTTGTTGTTTGCTGTTTCGTCTTTGCTTTAAGCATTTGTCTTCTGGCAAAGGCAGTGTGTTATCATTTCTGCACACTGAATCTTCCCCTGGAGCTCCAGCTGGGATTTCTGGAAGTGACTTCAGTTTCAATGACCCACGCCGTGGGATTCTTGGAGTATCAGGATTTCCAGGATTCATTCCAGTGGTTTCTTTGGGAGGTGACACCAACACAGACCGAGGACTCTTCCTCCTGGGCGTTGCTGTGGACAGCACACATTTACCTCCTTCAGCAGCACTGGGGGTGGGCGTTGTGGGGCTGCACATTGTCCCTTTAGCTGGACAATCCAACCTTTCTATGGAGCACTGCTGCAGTGCAAACAGGGAGCTCCTGTGGTTCTCCTTGCTGGGTTTGGGTGTCACTGCAGTACCTTTGGATCTGCCTGGTGTCCTTAACTCCTTCGGATCCTGCAAGGGACTCCGACCACTATCTCCTGACACCTCCTTTGAAATGGGAGTTCGAGGACTCCTGGTGAAACTCTTCCTGGGAGTTCTTCCTACACCTGACAGTTGCTTAAATCCTGGGCTGTTTCCTTCTTCTCTTCTTACAATTATACATTCTTCAATATTTTCCCTTCTGCCTGTTTCCTTTCCTTTAGCCAGGCTGCCCAGATCAAAAAGACAACTCAGGGATGAAATGGGAGCACTTGGTTCTGGCAGAACACTCCCAGGGTCTCCTTTTGCAGCTTGCCGAGAGGCATTTCCTCTGTGCAGAGGTTTTCCCACTTTCAGCTCATTTTTCATATTTTCATACAGTTTACTGAAAGGAGACATTTCATTTTGCTTTTTAAGAATACGATGTATTCTCTGTGAAGATTTGGGTGTTCGGAGTTTGACAGGGAAAGCTTCAGGAAGATTTTCCTCTGGAGTTTGTTTATTTTCATTGGCATTTTTTTCTTCACACTCAGCGTTATCTACAAAGTAAGCAAAACGAAACAAAAACACAGACACAGAGTTACTTCAAAATTGCACAACTACAAATGTAAGTTCCATAAATACAGATTAAAAATTCCTTTTTTTCCCTCTCAAGATGGTCAGCCAGGATCTACTGAAATGGAACACTTGGAAGCAGCCTGGGTTTTTTGCATAGGAACAAAATCTGTCAGAAATGACAATAAAGAACCTTATCTGAAAATCAGGATTATTTAAGACAGGAAGGATGGGAAGGTAAAGTCCTGGCATTTAACCAGTCTATAATAGTCTNAAAATCAGGATAATTTAAGACAGGAAGGATGGGAAGGTAAAGTCCTAGCATTTAACCAGTCTAAGGGTTATAATAATCCAGATTTAGCATCTTATGGATTTTTCTGGTTCTACAGGAAACAGTTCCTGTAAACAATTATTTCAATATATACCACGTACCTCCAAAATTACACTTGTTTCAATTTTTTATTAGGAAAGAATGCAGGAGATAATGCAGTATATCCTTAAAAAAGGTGTAGCTGTAAGTCAGCAGAGAAATTCAAGATAAATTTTAATGTCAAAGGTGAATTCACAGCATCTAAGCATGATGAGATAATTACTGACACAGCAAGGTGTACTCACATTGGAAGGTCTTGAAATGTCTTCTTTTTCCTCTTTTAACCTTGTTTAAATTGTTATGTAAAGAATAAATACAGTTAAGGGAACAAAAGCAAACAAAGCCCCCAGAAAAGAGGTACCAACCTGAAGCATCAAGACTTTTAGCTCCTGAAGTTTGTTTGTGTAATAATTCCACTCCTGCCACCTGCTGAACATGAAGAACCTGTAAATTTGTACAACATTACAGCAAAGCAACAAATATTTTAGAGTTTAGCTTTCAATTCTACATTGAAAAAGCTTTCAATTTCTACATTGAAAAAGACTATTTTTGAGAGACTATGCATTGTCCCTGAACAGACTTTAAAGTATTCAAATTAAATCCTTGAACTTTTCAATATTTAACATTGGCCAATACATTTGAGATTCTGAAGAGAAGTTTATCTTGTTTTATCACTTAAATTCTGAGCTGTCAAAGCAGCTGTAAAATAAGAATAAAAACACTTGAATCTCCCCTTCTTACCAGACCAAGTAGAAGATTTATAGCTCTATCTGTATTAGTAACATCATGAATTCTTAATTATCTGCTACCAAAAACTGACAAATTTTTGACCAAAATTTAGACGAAAAATTATTAAATTTTTAAAAGTATTTATCTGAAGGAGTTTATTTGTATTTTAGACAGAAAGGTACTTTACGGCTGAAAAATTACTCCTAATAAGAAAACAGAACAAGGAAATAGAAAATCATATCCCTACTACCTATACATTTGTAAATAAAATGCCCACAGCCACAAAATTACCTGCAGAGTTTCATCTTTTGGAGACCTGGAACGCCTCTTTTTTGGAGTTGATTGCAGAGGATATTCAAACCTGAAAGAAATATTTTAAAACCCTATTTTTTGTCAAATAGTTGATGACTAAATTCCTATTATTAAGAGGAATGACCTAGGAATAATTGTCCCCTCCCGACAATGCACACATCTCAATTTGAAAGGCTTTAGCAACTTAAAAGCACTTTAAATTTCCCCCTAAAACTAACAACTCTTGAAACAAAATCAGAATGATCTCTCTAGACAGTTCTATCTTTATTGACTTAGCTTAATGTAATATAAGTGATAAAAAGATATCTTTAAGCAATCCTGCCTTCTGATGAAGGCCTGTAAGACTTTATGAACTAAACTTCATGAATTTACACTCTAGAATCAAATAACTAAAGAGTTTGGCTCTGGCACCCACCTGAAAGAACGATCAATAATGGTTAACACATCTCCGTGCTTCAGGGGAACAGGCTGCTCAAAGCAAGCCCCGTTCAGCTGCGTGGGGTTTACTGCACTTAAATTAGTCAGGACTGCCTAAAAATCAAACAAAGAGTTCAGTGACTGCTGAGGTGAAAGAAGGCAATGCGTATTTCAGTAAAACATGAGCATCTCACCTCCTTGTTCTCATTTATCTCAATTTTGCAGTGCTCGTTGGACACCCACGGCAGCCGCATGCGGATGTCACATTCTGTTTTCCTGGGGGGAAACACAAGTTCAGTTTCACACAAAACACAGGGAAATCTGCTGTAGGATTAGGGGATTTCCCAACATTTTAGTTAATAATGGTACAGCAGCGTAATTTCTCAAATGTGAAAAAAATCTCTAATGCTTTTGACTTGCTGTTGGTCTTATCACTTTTATTCCCTTCCCCAGATTTCCTGTGGCCAGAAACTTAAAATCAATCAACCAATAAAAGTAGTTCTGGCAAGGAAAGGACAAGAAGCAGTAATAAAAACAAGTTCAGCTTTCTACTCTTACATTAACCTTAGTCAAGGATCACCTTCCCTCCTCTGTACACCATTCTGAAATGAACATTTATTTTTGTAAACAAGCATTAAAAGACATGACCTGCAGGAAAACACTCATTATTTCAGTGTACGCAAGCAAATTCTCACCTTCCAAATAAACAAGAACTTGAGGTGAGTGGAAAAACAATTCCATCAGTCCCATTCCTTTTAATGATAACGATTTTCCCATAGCGTGGCATCTTCAAATGTAAGGAACCTTACCTATAAAAAACATCCAAATTACTCATCCTAATTACGTTTTACATGTTTATGAGAGTAAACTGACGTAAGTTATGTTTTATTTTGTTCCAGAAATGAGACATTTCCCAATGGACAGCAGAAAAACCTCAGCGCTGTTTACATGTGTTTCCCTGTGTAGAAAACTGGGAAGATGTTTATATAAATTGTTAGACTACTTTCAAGTATTCAGGAGGTTTTTGCTACCCATCAGAACCTTGGAAAGGTTCAGGAGCAACACAGATTATATTTTCTCCCATAACCAACTTAAGAACTCACACCTCCTCAGCTAAATCCAAATCTTCAATCTCTTACCTAGACAGAAATTCTCAGATTTGAATTTAAAATAGACACCAAGTGACTGCAGTTGTATCCTCCTGGAAAAGGAGGGAATAGTGGCATCAGCTCCCAGGAGCAGTGGCAGGAACAGCTGGGGAGAGGCTGGAAATTGCGCAGTTGCTGATCTCTGTCGCGATCGGCTGCGACAGAGCCGAGAGGGACGCAAGAGCAGATCTCTGCGTGCACACATCAAGGCAGAAGGAGGAACAGCACTGAACTGGCATAAAAACCCCAAAACCACAGCACAAGCGATACACTTTTCATGTATGTTCATATAACGCATTATTTAATGTATAAATATGATTGCCACAAGCGATCCTCAAGGAAGCATCTTTACAAACACCCTATATTTGAAAGCAACGAAGTAAAAACGACGGAATTAAATGCACTTAAGTGAGACCCATCTGGAATTTTTGGGTCGGTTTCATGTGATAAACACTTGTTGGCAACAAGACACAACTTTGAGGCGAACCCGGCAGTCCCTTCAGCTTTTAGGGAACGCAGACACTCGGTGTCCTGCCCCGAGAGCACCCTGTCCACGGCAGCCACCAGCTCCTACAAGCCAAAAAGCCACACGAGCTGCAGATGCCCAAGTTTATGAGCCCGGGCTCCGGGCGGTCACAGCCACCGGTGGGGACAGGTAAACACTGGGGCAGAGAGAGGCAACAGCCACCGCGGCAGGGGGCAAGAGCCACCATGGGGGGGCAGGTGGCCACTGAGGGGAAGATGTCAGGCGGCCCAACTCCTCCCCGCGTCCCCCGTCAGCCCAAAGCCGCGTCCCCCCGGCCCTACCCCCCCTGACCCGCTCGCCCACCCGTACCTGGGTCTGTCGGAGCGCTGGTGGCCGCTGAGGGGCCCAATGTGGCGGCGTCCCCCCCCCCCC
>VZRV01006887.1:58651-70861 GCA_013398115.1 Falcunculus frontatus | reverse complement strand
ATTATTAAATTATTATTATTATTAAATTATTATTATTATTATTATTACTACTATTATTACTATTATTTTACAATAGCTGTATGCTACTGAAAAATCTTTAATTTAGATGTAAACCATACCAAAATCAGGATTCTATTTGGTATCTAATTGGTCTCTAATTTGATATCTAATCTATCTTCATTGCTAATGAACAGGTATTAAAATCAGACCCTTACTAGGAGCCTTTACAAGTGCAGTTATACCTGAATGATGGATCTAAACCAAACAATTTATACCAGGAAAACTCTTTGAAATTGAATTTATTGCAGTGTCTGCCAGCCCACATGTGATCAAACAGCACAAATAAATAACTGCATCTGCACTGTGTCAATAATTGTATATTCTGGCCTGATTTACAGTGGTGTCACAGCCTTTGTGATGTGTCCCTGCAAACACAGCAATACTTGGAGGGAAACACAAATTATACCAGAGGTTTTCAATCTGTCTCCGAGAGCAGCAGCGCTCTCTGAAACAGCATCTGTACAAATATTTGCTGAAGTAGATTTACAGGAGGGGAAAAAAAAAAATATGACATTTTCTTCAAGGTTTAAATTTGCTGGTAGGTTAATTTGAAACATTTCATTTAGACAAATACACCTGAATACACCATGAAGTAAAACTGTCAACTGTCAAAAATGAGGAGGAAAATCAAGTCAGGGCTTGAATCTCCTTGATAGAGAATTAAAAATTCAGCATTTTAATTTGTCACATAAAGATCCTTAAACAGAGTTATTTATTCAAGTGTCTGAACAGGTGGTTTGGAAGCACTGAACGAAGATCATTTCTACAAATTTTTACTTTAAAGTCTAAAAAGCACAAATTTTAGTTAAGGCTTCCCCTAAATTAGGTCTTTTATAAGGTATAAAGTATATAAATATTCAGGCTATTCACACTGTGGAAAGCAAAGTCTGGCGATGAGAAGTTGCTGTTTGATAAACCCTGAAAATTTAATGTTTTGCAACAAATTTCTCTCTTAAAATCATGGTTTATTACACTGACACATTTTTGCACCCAGGATATTTGGAATGCTTGTATTCCTGCACAGAACCTGATGTTGACAGAGGATTTTACGTGGGAGGAATCTGCATAAATTTAGGAACAAATGGATTATGTTTCCAAATTGGATCAATCCACATTTAACAAACACTTTTGAAACAATAAATTTACCTTAAATAGTGAAAGAACATAAACTACTGAGGGAAAACCAACTGAATATGATGGACACACCAGTATTTTTAAGTCAAATCTGTATTTCAAACAATCCAAATTCATTGGAAGAGCAGCTGTTGTCCTTCAAAGCCAGGGAAGATGACTGGGAAGTAAAAGACACAATGTCCCAGTGAAATATGTCAGGTTTAAAATGCAAATTAAAACTCTGCAGTGAGTTCTGGGTGTGTGTAACAGACTTGCCAATTCCAAAAGATTACAAAATCACCCCCCAAGGATCACAGAATCCAACTCCTGGCCCCCAAGAACCCCACCCTTTGCCTGACCTGGGAACGAAATTCTGAATCCAGAAAATTTTGCCATCAACTTCAGCAGATCGCTTTTAATCCCAGAGGTGACCATCAGAGGGATTTTGCATCTCTCAGCCAGTCCTTTTGCTGAGTTAGAAATCTGTACATTTTATCAGGACTGGGGTGAGATTCCCCTGGATTCAGCAAATTAACAAATTCCAGAGTCCATCATTTCCATGCATCCTCACAAACAAGGGAGAGCTGTTCCATTCCTTGGAAACAGCTTCTGCTCCATCCACAGGCTACCACATGAATCATAAAAACCATGGCTTGGTCTGGGTGGGAAGGGACCTTAAAACCCATCCAGTGCCACCCCTGCCATGGCAGGGACACCTTCCACTGTCCCAGGCTGCTCCAAGCCCCAATGTCCAGCCTGGCCTTGGGCACTGCCAGGGATCCAGGGGCAGCCACAGCTGCTCTGGGCACCCTGTGCCAGGGCCTCCCCACCCTCCCAGGGAACAATTCCTTCCCAATCTCCCATCCATCCCTGCCCTCTGGCACTCCATGCTCTCATAAACAGTCTGACTCCATCTTTTCCCTTCAGATTTTGGAAGGACAAAGTTCCTATAAAAACCTCAACTAGGAAATACCCTGCTCAATAATTCCTTCTCAAGCTCCTCCCACCTGGGAGAGTTTTCCTTTCTTTTTGTCCACCCAACTGGCAAGGACTCCCAGCTTGGATCTTTTGTTCCGTGTTTATGGATAGTTGGAGTTCAGGAAACATTCAGGAAAAGGCTGAAGCAGTTTCTGGTGCAATGGGAACAGGTGAAAGGAAAAAATGATTCTTTGTGCAAAGAACTTCCTTGGCAAGGTGTCAACTCGATTAATAACTGAGTAATTCCCCTCCTCTGTGCAAAGCAGCACAGAAAATGGATAAAATTCATTAGAAGGAAGCTCTCATGAAAAGATCTAAATTACATCCTAATCCTTTAATTCCTCAGATGAAGAACACTCCCCAGGAAGTTCAGTGGCTTGAAAAATTCTCAATGTAACAATTTCTGCATTAGGCAAAACAGAGCTGAGACTTGACATATGTGCTCTGTGCCCAGAGCAAACACCTCTTTGATCTGCCTCAGTTTATAGTGTGGAAATATCCCACGGAAATAAATATATTGCATGGACATTTTACATTTAAAGTGTATTTTTTCCTAAAAGCTGATTTTCTAAAAACAGAACCACGAAGTCTTTATGGTATTTCTTTGTAACATTAAGAAGTAGGAAAAAAACCAACTTTATCACCAGTAGAGTGTAGAAATACCCATGTTTGCTGTGATCATCAATTACAGTTATCAATAGTTATTTAAATTAACCAACAATTAATTAATAACTGATTAATACTTGAGATTCTTCTATTTTCTGAGACCACACCAAGGCACCTGCCTGCCCTCACACACGATTTCCAGTGCTCTCCCAATCTGTGCATCTTGGTACCTGCTAAAAGTACATCACCCAATCACACAAAATATTTGATCAACTCCTCTGGAATAATTAAAAAAATTAACAGCTTTTACATGCAATGGCAAATTACAACCAGAGAGTTGCTAAGCTTGGAAAAGACCTGTAAAATCATCAAAGCCAACCATCAACCAGTTCATCACTAACCCACGTCCTCAAGTGCCACATCCACACATTTTTTGAACAATTCCAAAGATGGGGACTCCACCACTGCCCCAGGCATTTTCCCAATGCTTTAAAACCCTTCCCACGAAGAAATTTCAATCTCCAAACCTCCCCTGGCACAATTTGAGGCCATTTCCTCTCACCCTGTCAATGTCAGAGCAGTGAAGGACATGCAGACTGAAAGTTCTCCCCAACAACCATGGAAAAAAAATGAATCCTAAAATAATCCTAAAATTAATCCTAAAAATTAATCCACCCTGAAGAGGCATCTCCCAAATGGGAAGGGTGGGGTGGTTCAGGGGAGACACAGAAGGGCTCAAACAGAAATATGGCTTCACTAAATCCTATTTGATTTGACATTAGGGTGTAACCTCTGAGCAGCTCCTCCTGGTTTACACAAACCTCCCCCGCCCCTTGTTACAACAGCGGGGCCGTGGTTCATTTTAGCAATATGTCAAAACAAATTAAGAAATTGCAGTTAATTAGAGTCAACTTTCAATTCACGATTGGTGGCACAGCTGGAAGTTTAGCTCCTATTTTTATCTTGGTACGACACCACAGTTTACCACAGGATTATTTTACCATATTTAATTAATTTTACTGTATTTATTTTGTATCCATACAGTTTGGGAAGATCTGGATTCCAACTGCTTCCACGAGTTTCTACACCCTTTATATGCACAATGTTCAGTCCCAACATCAATCAGAATTTTACTCCCAAAAAGCTGAAGATAAGCACTCAAAAATTACTCATCTAGATAATGGATTTCAACTCTTTTAGAATGCTTCATTCAAATGAACACGCAACACAGGAATGAAATTAAAAGATTTAAAGGAAATAATGCAGGTGGAGAATAAAAAGGAAGCTTTGTTCTTGCATCAGAATGTATTAGATCTTGCAATTTGCATATACAAATAATTCAGCCACATTCACCGGCATTAAAAACACAGCAAGATCAAATTAGAAACGTAATAAAAGAAAATAATAATAGCTGAAACTGTATAATACATACATATATTATAAAGATTTGACAAATTAAATACATTTTGGTTATACAGAAAAGTTCCAGTAACTTTACATGAAAAATGGGACGAGGGAAACGCAAACATTTCAAAAGACTGAACACGGGGTGGTCAGGCTCATTTTAAAAGTTTAAAAAAGACATAAAAATAGCCTAAAAAACACTGCTAATTACAGTATGCATTCTTCATTAAGGCCCAGTTCAGCCAAGCACTTAAGGGATTGCTTCAGGAACACAGAACCCACAGCACTCCCATGGAAAATTGGGAAGCGAACGCTTAAATGCTGAGGTGAGCTGGGACCTTCTGAACACATGAACAGTCCAAGTCACACAGTGACCAAAACCACAGACAGATCAGAAGGACACTTCCAATCCAACTATTTGGCCTTTTAAAGGAATTCCATGCAACCTACAGAGATTCAAAGGAAAATTCCAATCCACCAAGACACTCCTCGGAGCTCCAGGCACTGAGCACGCACAAAGACTGCAAAGGGAGCTTTTTAAATTCCACACAAATCTTAGGGAGCTACAGCTGTCAATTCTGAATTAAGAGTTCTTTCTCTTTCCTCCTCCATATCTGAATATGGTTAGCAACTAAAATCCGAATACTCACTGAGGATTTGGTGTTCCAGCTGAACTCCGTCCTACTCCTGGTTGTAAGGAGGCCTTTAGTAAACCCTGTGGGCAGCTGGAGTTGTGCTGCAGCTCCTGGGGGGGCTGTGGGACCCCCACACCCTCACCCCACATCACTGCTGCACTGAGATGGACTTCATGGACAACACACCCTGAGGTTTTACCTCAGGGACCCCAAAATCTGCCCACCACACAAATTATTGTTATTCAAATACTGGTTAAATGGTTGGAAAGATCCTGACATCAGGATCATAACTGTAGGAATTCCTTTGCCTTATTTTCCAACCTCTCAGAGTCTCCCTGCACTGAGATTGACTTCAGTAGACAACTCACCTCAGTTTTTACCTCAGGGACCCAAAAATGTGCCCAACACACAAATTCTTATTATTCAAACGTGGCCTAAATGGTTGGAAAGATCCTGAAATCAGGATCATAACTGTAGGAATTCCTTTGCCTTATTTTCCAACCTCTGGGAGTCTCCCCGAACCAAGACTGACTTCAGCAGACAACTCACCTCAGTTTTTACCTCAGGGACCCAAAAATCTGACAAATTATTATTCAAATATGAGCTAAATGGCTGGAAAGATCCTGACATCAGGATCATAATGTAGAAATTCCTTTGCATTATTCTCCAACCTCTGGGAGTCTCCCTGTGCCATAAATGAGACTGAACCCCCACTGTATCAGTTCCCAGACAATTTATTTTGGCTCTTTCAATTTGGATGGAATTGCAGGAACACGCCCTCCCTCAGCTTCACTCTCCTACCCAACCCTGTGGCTCAAGCATTTCTTCTCACAGAGACTCCCAAGCGAGGTTTAGTCTTTAAACACTCTTTTTTTTTGAAGTGCATAATTTACTGTACAAATAAATACAGCAGTGCAGCGATGGGAAGACAAGAAGCAGCCAAAGGGTGCTCAGGAATTCCTACCCCACACCTTTTCCAGCCAGGATGGAATGCAAGGAGATTTATGGACACCTTCCTTCCCCTTGCATTGCTCCAAGGTGCAATGAGATTATCCTGGAATGGGAATGGGATAAAATAGTGCAAGAAGAGCAGGGAAAAGCTCAGTTTAAGCTGCTTGTTTTAAATAAGGCTTTGATGTTGCATGGCAAGAGCCCGGCTGGACGAGACAGAACTATTGCATATTCGTTATGGAATTAATTACAGATTGACCCCTTAGTGCTCATGAAGTCAGAGATGCTTTTGGAAGAGTGGGAAAGATAAACTTGGTAATTATTCAACATTCGGGTGCCCTGTGATTTGGGGATTTTCCAGCCCCTGGTCAGGGCTGTAATAAAAACTCTGATATTTTCTGTCACCAGTTCTATTCTCAGTAGTACTTTCAGTAAAAATAGATCTCTGTACACAACCATAAACCCCTCAGAGAAAGGCAAAAGTCCTTTTTTGATAACATTTCTGGGAGGGGAAGAACCTGGAAGAGCTTCTGCTACAACACTCAATGTTTCTGGCATTAAACTGCTCGTTAAATGTTTTTTCCTATTTTTACCTCTTAATTATCCTGCTGAGTCAAATCAAGGAATAAGAGTTCATCTCTTATTTTAAAGAAGTGGGAAATTCTGCAGGTGTTTCTAGAGAAGAGAAGCTTTTAACTCCATTTCTGGCCTTTTTCTTCACATAGACAAATTCAGGTGCTGCAAAATATACTCTTCAAATATGCAAAATATTCTAAAAATCACATTATTGCCTTTCTAAGTCGATTTAAACAATATTAGGGAAAAAACCAAATTGACTGGGCTTTGAAAGTTCTGTTAATTCAAAAATTCAAATCTGTATTTCTACTGATTCTCTCCTATGGACAGTAAGACTCAAAACCCAACTGCCATCAAAACCTGGAGGCTCTTCAAAACAGCCTTGAAAAATAAAATAAATCTCTATTTTCCTGGTGAACAAAACATGTTTAAACATGTGCACCACAATTCACTTTTTTCAGGATGCACTGTAAATCACCTGTCAAAAATGTCAAGAACTGGGAGATAACAGTGTTGATAAATATTTATAAGTGGCAAAATTCAAAGGAAAAAAACCTCAAGAATTAATTTTTTGTTATTTAGAATAAAGATTTCTATCCCATCTTACAGTGCTATACAGTATAGGAACATTATACTTTGCTTTAGAAGATATTTATATTTAAGAAACAACTTTATACAGCAAATGCAACTTTTAGAGCCAACACAACATTGTATTTACAGTTAAGTCAACAATCCAAGTGACATGGAATAAATTAACATAATATACAACTATTTATACAGACAAATTAAAAAATAAGGCAGAATTCTCATTTGAAATTAGCATAATCTGAAAAGATGTCGATGAAATCTTGTACCACTCTGTAGCAGAATTCATACTGTTCCTGGAAAACAAGGGAAAGGTGTCAAAATGTGCATTTGGTTACACTGAGAAAATCTCACTTCTGCAAATCTCAGTGATAATTCAACATGTACTAACTGGGACCAGCAGCTGAGGACTGGTCTGTCCTGATTTCTGTTTGTTATTTTAAATAAAAGCAATGGTTCCTCTTTCTTTGGTCAGGCACAGGCTGATTGTTGCTCTTTGGTTAAAATGATTCTTTGAGCTTTTTCAGAGATGGTTCTTAAACTGAATCAATTCTTAGGCCTGGCTTTTGGTTTAAACCCAGCTGCTCGCAATCCTGGGCTGTCACCAAGCTCCTGCTACAGCAGAAACTCCTGAGCATGGCCCAGGGACAATCAGAGAATCATAAAATCCCAGGATGGTTTGGGATATTGGGAAGGGACCTTAAACATGATCCAGTGCCACCCCTGCCACGAGAAGCTGTGGCTGCCCCTGGATCCCTGGCAGTGCCCAAGGCCAGGCTGGACATTGGGGCTTGGAGCAGCCTGGGACAGTGGAAGGTGTCCCTGCCATGGCAGGGGTGGGAATGGATGAATTTTAAGGTCCCTTCCAACCCAACCCATTCCATGATTCCAGTTTATGCCCAGACATTTTAAGGTAAGAAAGAACAACTGATAAATAGCTTCGATGGCATTTACTTCATATATTTCATCACCTACAACACTCAAAATACTTTGGTTTAACAGCCTCAAGTTCCTAAAAGACAGGGAATATTTAACCAAGTTGTATTTTCAGAAATGCTCTAAAAACCCCTGTGAAAACCCTGCTAATGCCTTGTACACACACAGCCACCATGCATCATTTATGTCACGCTGCAAAAAGCCCTTTCTTCTCCTCCCCTAAGAATATTTGCAAACAGAACTCTGTCCCCAAGTGCCCGGGCTGGTCAGTCCCATACCAGTGTCTGCACCATGTGTGGCCTCTGCAGCCTCAAGCTCTTCACAGCCTGGAACACGTCCAGGAGCCCCTCAGCCTTCACCCGCTCCAGGATGTTGCTCAGTGCTATGAAGGTTCCCGTTCTCCCTGCGCCAGCACTGCAAGGAAAACACATTGGTTTGGCATCAACTGGGATAAAAATGGGAAAAAAGGAATAACAGGGGCAGAGAACAGCCAAGCTCAGGTGCAGAGGGGGCTCACCTGCAGTGCACAGTGATGGGGTGGTTCCCTGTCTGCTGCTGCTGCTTCTGCACAGCTGCAATGAGGTCGATCATCCCCTTCCCTTCTGCAGGAATCCCAATCTCCGGCCACCCGTGGAAGTGGAACTGCCTGACCAACCTGCTCTGCTTCTCCTGGTTGCTCTGCCAGCAGGAAAACAGCATTCAGCCACTTGTTATTTCCATGTGGAAATGCAATTCCTACCTGGAAACATCTGCAGCATCAATTTTGCCCTGCCACAGGAGAGTATTTGCAACCTGGTCCGTAATGTATTCTGGACCTTGATGATCTTATTTCCAGCCTTAATATTCCATGATTCTATCCTGGTCCTGCAGGCCTGGCAGGTCTGTTTCTAATCCCCCATGCACTGATAATTCCCCTATAATTTTCCTTTAGATTTGCACAGCTGTTTCCTCAGGGAAGGACTTAGGATACACTGGAAATGTCCAAGGCCAGGTTGGATGGGGCTTGGAGCACCCTGGGATAGTGGAAGGTGCCCATGGCAGGGGGTGGAATGAGATGAGTTTTAACTCATCCAAACCAGCCTGGAATTCTGTGAAAAATCCTGAATCAAATTTTCTTTGATAGTTATGTGGGAGATGGCAGAAAAATCTAGGAATAACAGCAACAACAAAACACTTTAAAAAAACCCCAAAACCCATCCCTCATTTTGCAACCACCTGTTCTACTGACCAGAATTTCCAGGCCCTTTAAGCAAAAATGTTTCCTATAAGCTTCCTCTTAACACCAGATTTTGATGAACCAAATTATCTTTAGTTAGAAATCTCGGAATTTAAGATACATAACCAGATTTTTAAATGCCTTCCAATGGAAAAAAAAAAACCCTGGAATTTTAAAGAATTACCTGATTATAGGTGACCAGGAAGTCCCTCACACTGATGGCATCCATCAGGCTGTCACTCTTGATTTCCACCGTGATCTCTCCGTGAGTCACAGAGCCCTCCGATGGCCAGTACTGGCAGCATTTTTCCTGCAGAATCCAAAGAAATACAAACATTCCTTGATTTCTTTCCCAGTTATCTACATTCTTATGAATCTCTGATATAAGAAGTGACATCCAGCATAATAAGCGTGTTCTAAACAGTTTGTATTGCAAACACTAATAACTAAGAACACAGTAATAAAATATTTCTGTAATAGAAACAATTAAGATTCTGCAGATTTTCATCTTAATTAAGATGAAAAGGGCTCAGGAGGCCCAGATGGCAAATATTGCTTTAAAACAGAGCAGAATAATAAACGTAATTCCTGAAAGCAAGGCAGTATTGTTAAAAACCTCCCAAAACCACCAAGAAAAAGCTTTTCACAACACTCTTGTTGAACCCAGAATCTTCAATCTGCAGCACAGGACTCTTCCATTAATCAATGAAATTAATTCTCATATTTAAATCAAATTAGGACAGGCTCAAAATGAGCCATGGGAATTTTTACTGGGACAAAAGTTTATAGAAAAGTTTCTTCTCAAATCCCAAAACTCTGTCCCATGTCAGGCATCCCCTAATGTGAACTGGAAGCTTTCAAAAATCCCAATATTCCATCGTTTTTCGTGTTTTCTGACAATTCCAGCAAAAGCAGCAGTGCTGCCCCACACCAAAGAGTAGAGCAAGAGCTCCTTTTAGGAAAAGCCAAAAAAAAAAATCTCAGATTGCTGGAAAAATCCTTTCCTCCAGTATTGATGCTCGTGGTTTGCAGGTGGGAAGGGGAACTGGGGGGCTGCAGGGTGGGCACGTACCTGCTCCCTCTCCTGCACCTCAGTGAGCATCACGATGGTGTGGCACTTCCACTCCCAAACCATCCTCCAGAAATCCTCCACCGTGTGGGGAAGGGGGCCCTGGGTGGCGATGAAATAATCCTTCTGCCGATATCCCTGTGGGAAGAGAGCGGGATCACAGCGGGGCCAGGGACAGGGCTGAGGGTCACAGGGAGAGCACGGCTGAAATGGGGACTCCTCTGCCAGGGAATGGCCTCAAGCTGGGCCAGGGGAGGTCAAAGTTGGAAATCAGAAAGTGTTGTCAGTGCCCAGGGCAGTGGTGAAATCCCAATCCCTGGAGGGATTTCAAATCCGTGTGGATGTGGCACTTGGGGACATGGGGCAGTGGTGGCCTTGGCAGTGCTGGGAATGGTTGGACTCGATCTGAGAGAGTTTTTCCAACCTCAGTGATTCTGTGATGCTAAAATCACCCGCAAATTCACAATCCTGAGGTGGATTTTTGCAGTCATGGAAAAATGGGGGGGATGAGATTCTGCAGGAGCAGATTTCACAAGATTATCACAACAGCAGCTCTCAGCTTTTCTGTGGAATTAACTTCTACCTCAAGTTTTGAGCTCCAGTTTTATTTCACAGAATCAGTGAGGTTGGACAAGACCTCTGGGATCATCGAGTCCGAGCTCTGACCCAACAGCACCAAGGCACTGAGGGCCACGTCCATCCTCTCCTTATTTCCACACAGATGTGATCTTCACTTCCTCAGCACCCACAGCCCTCACTCACTGATGTGGTTTTACTGCTTAAGGACATGAAGAATTCTCATATTTAAATAAAATCCTGTGTTACTCAGCTTGCAACAGGAAGCTGGGAAGAAAGCTTGGAATTCATCCAGCTCTGCCCAAATAAAGCCTGGCTGCCAAACACTGTGACAGCCTTTCCCTGTGCTCAACACTGACTTTTCTGTTTCTCAGAAAAGCAAATATTTACACCTGTTAACCTGAACCAGATAATGGAATCGCTGGCTGTTAGCTGAGCAGCTGATTTGTTTTGTCAGAATTTAATAAAAGGCTCGGTTTATAAATCTAACAACAAGGTTTAAATTACACAGCCATTTAAACTGAAATTGGAAACACCAGATAAGAAAAGCATCTGGAAATTCCCATAAACAAAGCTCATGTTCTTTGCAAGCCAAGTTGATTGTGCCTCTTTAAAAAGACCTATCAGCAACAGCAAAAGCTCTGATTTGAAAAGAAAAGGCATGAAAATGTTGTATACGTACATCTATGAAGGAAGCATTGATGTAATCTGTGTACTCCTGGCCTCTTTTCATCGACAGAATCACCCTGTTAAAATCATCTGGAAAAAAAAAAAGTCTGGTCTTAGTTTTGAGTCCAGTGTTACTTTTGTTAAGTGCACATGGAAGAACGAACCCCACCAAACCTTTTCTCTGAAATGTTCATTTTCAGGGGCAAACATTACAGTGCTGCTCAGGCCGTGCAAGGAATCCCACAGAAAACGGGGTGGTTTAAAAGGTGAAACTGCTGAGTTGTTTAATTAAAAAAAAAACCCTGATTGTAACAGATTTTAGGGTGATTTAATAAAACTCAATTCACTGCATTTTTTACAGATGACACTTTGTACGGGGAGCTGTGTCCTGAGCTGAGCTGGGCTGCTGCCAGCAGACAGATCCAGCTCCCAGCCAGGCATTTATGGCACTTGTTACTACAGATCACAAGTTGCCTCTTACAGGGGATGATCTGGATGACTCTTGCTTTCTTCATGTTGGCTGGGAGGTTGCCAGTTCTCATGTTCTCCTTCATGATCCGCACGTTGGTCAGCTTCTGCAAGAGACCACAGGGGAGGCTGAGAGCACAGGGACAGGACAGGGGTCACTCAGCACATTCCTGCACTCCCAGGGCTCTGCAGTGCCCTCACTGGGGTCAATCAGAGCCACAGGCACAGGGGGCTTGGCTCTGCACAAAAGCCACCTCCTGGTCCTGGCTGAAAAAATTAAAAATGAGTAACAGTCACAGAATCCCAGAATGGTTTGGGTTGGAGGGACCTTAAAGACACCTTAAAGACAGACACCTTAAAGACAGACA
>VZRV01006887.1:5182-58624 GCA_013398115.1 Falcunculus frontatus | reverse complement strand
AGACACCTTAAAGACATCTCCCACCATCCCAGGCTGCTCCAACCTGGCCTTGGACACTGCCAGGGATCCAGGAGCAGCCCCAGCTTCTCTGGGCACCCTGTGCCAGGGCCTCCCCATCCTCACAGCCAAAAAATTCCTCCCCAATATCCAATTTAATCGTCCTTCCCTCAATACTGTTGATTTTTGAACTTATTGCTCTATCATCAAACTTATTTTTACATCATTTTCTTTACCCAGTTCCCAATTTCTGGTTAAATTAATCAAAAAAAAGCAAAGAGAGAACTCCAGTGAACACCCAGATGTCAATTAATACTTTATAAAGAAAATAAATATTTCAGCATAAACAAAATCATAAAAAAATTCTAACTACTCCCTTAGGGCAGTGAAGTCATTTTAACAACAATCACACAGAGCCAGTTGTGGTTTTCTTCATCTGGGATTTCTCCAATAATCAGAAATGGGTTTTTTTGGGGGTTTTTTTGAGGTTTTTCTCCTGGCAGTCAGGACAGTCAGCACCAGCACAGTTCTCCCTGCTGTCAGTCCTGGGAGTTAAAAATCCCACTGAGATGCAGATTAGTAGCACCTAACCCAGTTTCCTCTTCCAGCATTATTTGTCCTGCAGCACCAGCACCAGACCCAGAGAATCACTCCCCTTTTCTTTCATAAACAAACAAAAAACCTTTAGGAAAAGGCCATGGAAAGACACAGCCCTGAATGAAATGAACATTTGGGGAACAGGATGTTCAACAAAGCCCCTTTCACAACCACAAAACAAAACAACTTCCCTTTAAGGCACCTTAAAGGTGACACTTTTATCCTCTTGGCTTAAATCTTAGGAATCCTGTGGCAAAGATTTCCACACTTACTTTAAACTCCTCTTCCAGCCCTATTTTAACCAGGTTTGGTGCTGCACTGTGGGATGTCTGGAGGTGTTTTTCCAGGGATGACACATCCAGCTCCGTGTCCCCGTAGAGGTAGTACTCGAGTAAGGCTTGGTAAATGAAGGAATATTGCATCTGGAAGGGACAGAGAGGAAGTGAAGGCAGGGAAATCAGGAATTCTGGGATTTAGCTCATTTAAAATCACGGAATAGTTTGGCTTGGAAGAGACCTTCAAGCCCATCCAGTGCCACCCCTGCCATGGCAGGGACACCTTCCACTGTCCCAGGCTGCTCCAAGCCCCACTGTCCAGCCTGGCCTTGGGCACTGCCAGGGATCCAGGGGCAGCCACAGCTGCTCTGGGCACCCTGTGCCAGGGCCTCCCCACCCTCCCAGGGAGCAATTCCTTCCCCATATCCCATCCATCCCTGCCCTCTGGCAGTTCAAAACCACTGCTCCTTGTCTTGTCACTGTTTGATGTACAATCTACTGACTACTAAAATAACAATAATTAGAAGTTATTAAGCTAAACCAGAGTTTCCCTGTTACATCACTCACATTCTCTGACATTCCACTCTCATGTGCACAGGGAAACCTGGAAATGACTCCTCAAAATTATGTGGTTTACAGTGGTCTTTATCTTCTCCCCCATCCCTCACTTCGGGCTTCGTAAATTTTTGAATTAGAAAACCCCAGAATGATTTGGGTTGGAAGGGACCTTCAATCCCATCCATCCCACCCCTGCCATGGGCAGAGACACCTCCCACTACCCCACGCTGCTCCAAACCCCATCCAACCTGATCTTTTCCAAGCGTGCAACAGCACGGGACACACCGCGCTGCACAACGGAGCGGAAATACAGCAGCATTTCCTTCTCTGCCCGGGAAAAAGTCGGAATTTCGGGTGATTGAGGTGCACTCACATCTGTCTGAACCATCTGGGGCCGCTGATTGCGGATCCTGGAGACGAACTCGAAGACGTCGACCTTCTGCTCGGCGTGCATCATGTCGATGATGGCATCGATGACGATGAAGGTGCCCGTGCGCCCCACGCCAGCGCTGGGGAGGGAACAAAACACACCAAATCCCCCATGGAATCAGCCAGCCTCAGCACAGGGATTGCTGCAGCACTCAGCCTCGTGCTCACACTGCACTGAAACACTCCCTGGGAAGCGTCACATTTCACAGAATTGTGGGATTATTAAGGCTGGAAAAGCTGTTTCAGATCCTCGAGTCCAACTGTTCCCCCCCCAAGTGCCACATCCACAGGGCTTTTATATCTCTCCAGGGATGGGGATTCCAGCCCTGTGGTCTGTTCCAGTGCCTGGTCACCCTTTCAGTGAAGAAATTTTTTCTAATATCCAATCTAAACCTCCCACTTTTTCATTTTGACAAGGACAGCAAAAAAAGAGGGGTGTCTTTAACATAAAAACTCAGCCCTTCCCAGCTGATGGCATCAGAATTATATTTAAAAAGACATTTGAAAAAAAAAAAAAATTTGCTTGACCATATGTAATAATTCAGGTTAAGATGAAATTTTACTTATTTAGTAATTTTTAGCTCCACATTTCCCAACGTTGCCATCCCTAAACACCTTTTAGTTTTCATATCCTTAAAAGCCACGAGAGGGTGCACAACCATTAGAAATGACAAAAATTCCAGCGACTTTCAGCTCTTCCTTCCAGAGGAAAAGGGCATGGCATCCTGTACTAGTCACTGGTGGCTCTCCTTTAACCTCCGGGCAATTTACTTGGCTGCAGTGGCCACAAACACCTCCAGGAACACGAGAAAAACATCTCCCCTCCCCTCAGGGCTCAAAAATACAAAGCATTTCTCAGCAAGGCAACGTTAGGTTGTAATTAACACCAAAAAAAAAAAATAGTATTGTATTTGTAGTACAATTACTTCATAACCCACCCACACTTTAACAGCAGTGAAACCAAAGCCCTCGAGCTCCTCTGTTCCAGAGGTCTGGAGGGACGATGGGGATTCCCTTCCCTCTCCCTTCCATCCACCCATGTTGGACCTCTGGCACCCCGAGGAGTCCCCCTCATGCCCTACTTGTCTTAATTCCCACTTTTCCTCCTCCTGACAGCCCTGGAAGCCACCTCTGAGCAAGGATCTCCCCTCACCAGTTCACACTCGTCCCTCACTGCTCCCTCCTGGGACTTTCACCCCTCAGCCCCACACTCATCTTTCCTCACTTCTCTTTCCAGCCCCAATTTCACTTTTTACACATCCCTGTTCCCTCCCCACAGTTCCCTGATCAGATCAGCTCTGGATTTCAGCTCTGCATTCCATCCCTGCACGTTCCTGCTAAAGCTGGTGACTTCACCACCCTGGGTATTTGCCTCAGAAGCTCCCTGAGAGTCTCCATCCTTTGTGGCATCCCTCACTCAGCCATTCCTCAAAGCCCCTCCTCTGCTCACTAAAACATTTCTACTTCTAAAAAAACCTATTTCTAAAAACTTACAGAACACAAGAATCAGCAGAAAATCCTCATCCTGCCACTCCTCATTTTCACTTCTCGACTTCCAAGTGCTCCATCAGTGTTTGATTCACTTCCGAAACCTCACTGCAGAGCTTTTGGCTCAGAGTGGCTGGGTCAGATTTTTCTAGAAGCTCCCTAAAAATGGCTGGTTACTCACTGCTGATGGGCTTCCCTTTCCTTTTCCCAACAATTCCGTGCTGTCACATCCTGAACTCGGACGGAAGTTCAGTGTCACCTCAGTCCTTTATTCTGCCACAGCACGAGCCCCCAGCACTGACCTCACTGTGCTCTGCTGGCCCTTTATATTTAAACCTCTGCAGGTATTTCTTGAATTATTTTGTATTTTCCTTTCTTTTGTCTTTCCTTCTCTGCTGGTTAAACCAAGCACAGCATTTCCTGCTGCTGCCAAATAAAGCTCAAACCCAGAATGAGTCTCCACGCACAGCAAAGGGCTATAAAATATAAAAATATTCTCAGCTGAGACAACCCAAATCTAACTTTTCACATTTAAATGGTTTTCTTCAAGTTTTTTATTTGTGACACCTGGGAGAGAAGGTGAATCCCAGCAAGGCAAGAGCTGGATGGAAATGAAACAACAAATGTGGTGTGCTCAGGACAAACACCCTCTTTTTCACCAGCACACACTTAAGAGTATTTCTAGCAAATAAAAAGAGACAAATACAGGAATTTACAGTGTTTTTTCCTTAAAAACAAGACCCAGAGAGACAAAGCTGCTCTTTTTTTCTTTTCATTCTGCTCTTGCATTCCTTTTATTCTAACCCTGCAATGGTAATTGCTCCTGGAAGGACAATTCTTGCTCAATGGTGAGCTTACAGTTGCTTAGAGGTTGCAATTCTTCTCTTCAAACTGTTTGGGAGTTTGGGTTTAGTTCTATTAAAGATTTCAACAGTTTGGCAGCAGCCTTTGACAGCAGGATGTGCCTGTGTGAGTGACCAACGAGTGGGAATTGGTTCTGGATTGGTATGAAGCACATTTTTAAAATTGCAGCATTTAAGTCTCTTGAATGCAAGTCTTTCTTCCAAACTTTTTAAGCATTTCATGGTTAATTTCCATAAAAAAACTGCAATTTGACTGTGGGAGAAGTGGGGGATGAATTCCCAGAGCAGCATTGAGTGGCAAAGGCCATGGATTTCTATTAGGAGTCTGTTTTTCTGACAAAGAACAGATTTCTACCAAACAATGGATATCCCTCATGAAAAAACCCCAAACAGAACAACAACTTCTGTTTGAGTATTAAACTGCCAGCAAAGACAGAGATTGGGAAATTGTTTTTACTTTGGGCTCTCAAAAACTCAGCATATTCTTACCCTTGAATATAAATATGTGAGTAAATATATCTATTGATAGAAATATTTTAAAAGACATATATAGATATAAAGATACAAAGATATTTATATTAAAATATATCTAGATATTAAGATAGAAATATATATTTATATCAATATATAAAGATAAATATAAATATATAAACAAATATAAATAGAAAAATATATTTCTAGAAAAAAGAAAATATAAAAATAACTCCAGGCCAAGCCACAAGAATGGTTTGAGGAGCACATACATACCTACAGTGAACCACAATTGGTCCAGCATGGGCAGGATTCAACGTTTTGACTTTTTTCAGGAATTTCAGCATCCCAATAGGTGTGAAAGGCACCCCAAAATCTGGCCAGCTGGTGAAGTGGAGCTGTGTGACGAGCCTTGGGGCTTTACATCCCTCGTGCAGCTGCAAGAACACCCAGATTCAGAGCTGCCAGCTCATTTTTCATGCAGAGATTAATAAACAAACTGCCTTGGTTATTCATGGCTTTATTCCCTGCCACACTCAGAGAGAGCCTGACTCGAGGA
The DNA here is from genome assembly GCA_013398115.1 of Falcunculus frontatus. Lineage (NCBI taxonomy): Eukaryota > Metazoa > Chordata > Aves > Passeriformes > Falcunculus > Falcunculus frontatus. The sequence goes on along the minus strand of VZRV01006887.1, from coordinate 53,387 downwards.
TTTGGAGTTTACAGTGTGTGTAAAATACAACCACAAAGTAAAAATATCATCTATTATTAATTTCCAGTGGGATAACACCAGGACAGGATTGCAAAGAGTGAGACAGACTCTTCCAGAAAACCAAATACATCCAAATTCACTCATTTATTTACCTGTGGAATTTTTTCCCCAAAAGCTCCAGTCCTTGCTCCTGTGCTGGGCTCTCACAAAGGCACCATTTGCTGTAGCCCGTAAACCCAGAACCTCTCACAACCCATGGATTATAGGGGATGTTCTTTGGGCAGACCCTGCTGCCCTGCCTGGGAGAGGCACCACACCTTTCTCCATTTTTAAATTAACTGCCTGAATTGCTTCTAAGCAAATATTTGACATTTTATCAGCTTTCCCCTAAGGATTGAAACGAAGACCCCACAAGAACATCTCTGTCCTCACCGACTGCACGCAGAACTTTCGGATGGTGTAATCCACCAGCACGATGCAATCCTCCACAGACACACGGATATTCCCATAGGTCCAGCAGCCCTGGTCAGGCCAGTACTGGTAACACTTTTCCTGCACAAAAACACAGGGAATTTTAATTTTGACTTTGCTTTCCCTGCTGGGCGCTCACGGGGTTATTTGAGAGCAGGGAAGGTTGAGTACAGCTGTGAGCATGCAGAGCTTCTCATGTGCACAATGCAACTTTAGCACCCTGCTGCTGCTTCTTCAACTGATGCAGAGAAGGTGAGAACAGCTTTGAAGTTGTTTTTTAACCTGCTCAGCCCCACACAGCTTTTGTTTCAGTTTGGCAGCTTTGTTACAGGGTGTCCGTCTGTGGGGACCACGAGGTTTTCACTCTGTTTGCCAGCTTTAGCTGCAGCCAGTGACAAATTCAAAGCAGTTCTCATTTGGAGCCATCAGGAATATCCAGATTTAACAGCTCTGGCTGCTCTCACTGGGAATGGGACCTCATGGACTGGTTTTGCTGTTTGAGCTTCATCAAGCAGCAGTAAAAGTGCAGGAAAATAAAGCCCAGGAGGCAAACAAGGAATGTCCATCCTCAGGGGAGGAATGGGGGACAGGAAGGAACAGCAGCACCCTCACAACAAAGCAGCTTTAATTTGTCATTGTTTAGTTGGCAAATTGTGCATTTTCAAACCTAATACTCAGGAATATGAATGGAGTTTTTCCTCTTCATTCCCAATCAATCCCATCCACAAGTGCAGCTTTACACTGGGATAAAGACACTGGAATTTTCCTTTGGCTGTGAGTTATGCACAGGACACTGCATCAGAATTTTCTCCTTGAGATCAACTGATATAAATGGGTATTTTAGAAATGAAAACTGCATTTCTGAGCAGAGACTCAGCTGTGCTGACAGAGGCCAGGACAGGAAGTGGTCAGAAATGCACCTGGCCAAACCCCGAGCAGCCACAAGTGCTTTTGGAGCCCAGGGGACATCCCAGAGCACACTGAAAGCTCTTTACCTCTTTCCTTTCTTTCAGGTTGGTTAACATGACAATAATGGCTGATTTCTGCTCCCAGATCATCCTCCAGAAGTCATTGACTGTTTCCTGCTTGGGTCCTGCAGAGAGAACAGGGCAATGCTCAGGAGAGGGGATGGAGCAGATCCCAGAGCAGCCCTGCCCTGGGCACCCACCCTGAGCTGTGTTTGCTATGGCCTGCACAGGTTTGGAATATACCAAATATATATATTTATATGTTAAATAACCCTCTCCATGTTTTCTTTTACGTAATCATGCACCCAAATTTACGTTTTTAGCAGAAATCTCTCTTGAAATATCATTCAGAGAATCACAGAATGGTCTGAGTTGGAAAGGACTTTAAAGATTATTTGCTTTCCATCCCCTGCCATGGCAGGGACACCTTCCACTGTCCCAGGCTGCTCCAAGCCCCAGTGTCCAGCCTGGCCTTGGGCACTGCCAGGGATCCAGGGGCAGCCAGAGCTGCTCTGGGCACCCTGTGCCAGGGCCTCCCCACCCTCCCAGGGAACAATTCCTTCCCAAGATCCCCTCCAGCCCTGCCCTCTGGCACTGGGAAGCCATTCCCTGTGTCCTGTCCCTCTATCCCTTGTCCCCAGTCCCTCTCCAGCTCTCCTGGAGCCCCTTTAGACCCTGAAAGATTCTCTAATATATTCATTCTTAAATATTATTTAATCTTTTAACTATGGCAGGAGCAACACTCAGAATTCCTACTTTGGAGCTCTTCCCCATGCCAAAGTCCAAAGTTCCCTGTGACCACAACAAACTCAGAATGGATTATCAGGAGACATCAATTCTGGAGAAGCAAAGAAGGTCTGGAGAGGGAACTGAGCCTCTGCTCAGAGCAGAATCTCCAGGTCTGGAGGCAGTTGGTCACCTCACACATATTTCAAGTTCATTTCAACTGAAACCTCTAAATCCAGCCTCACACTTGACCACCACCTGCAGCTCAAAATAACCTTTCAAACACATCTACAATTAAATGTGCTCAGCCCTAAGCTGTAGAGAAGAGAGAAATGAGAACAATTTACCTTGTGCTGCTATAAATTTATTCTTTTCTTTATAACCCTGTGGAAATAAATACCACAGCAGTTAAAAGGTGAAAGGCCAACATGTGCTAGCAGAGAATTACTCCTTGAATTCCCAAAGTTTGGCCAGCTGTGGGCAACTCTCAACTCACATCTATATACGATGCATTAATGTAGTCTGAAGGTGGGACTCCATCAATTTGGGTCAAAACCACTCTGGAATGATCATCTGAAAGAAAACAAGCACATTGGCAAGTTCATCAACCTGAAATATGGAATTTCCTGGCAAGCAGGAGGCCTGGAAAAGCACAGAGTTCCCAAACCACAGACAACATGTGAAGAGCATTTCTGACCGGTGAAATTGTTATTATCTGAGTATTTCCAGCAAATGAACACTACCAGCAGCGGGCTCAGAGACAAAATGAATTGTCTGGTTTAAAAGAAAAGGGAATGGCTTACATGGCAGGATGTTGGGGTATCTGTTCTTCTCCCTGTTTTCTTCCTTATTTGCCATTTCAAACGTTCCCTGCACATATCCAGATGTTAATGACTGAAAAGAACAAAGATACAGAGTCAATGTGTTAGAAAACAAATTACTTCGACTGCACATGGCTTAGGGAAAATTTGCACCCAACAGAACTAAACATATTTCAACCTTTTTCCCTCCGTAACTTCCACCACTCTCCAACAGGCAACTACACCCTGGCAGATTTCACTCCAGAGAACGAGTTCAGCAGTTGGGGAAAGAGAAGGAATTTTTTTTTTTCCCCCTCAGAGATCACAGTTATTTAGCAAATTGTTAAACTCTGAGCTGCCTCCTGGAGCTGCCATCTGCCGCGGTGACTCAGAGCGCGCGACCCAACCGTGCCAACGCCACAGCCACTTACAGCACCCACACTGGGCACAGGAACGGGGCTGGGGCCTGAACCCTCACTGCTAAAGACATTAAATACCCAACATCTTGCCCAGCTCTGCAGGTGAAGGCCCAGCCCTGCCCGAAAAAGAGGAAGGAAAAATAATTTGCGGGGTTTTTACGTGGCGCAAGTTGAGTTCTGAGAGTCATCAGCGAGAGCTGAGTGCAGATAAATTTAGTCTGGCTTAAAAGAAACAAACAGTCATGGAGGGCAAAACACCAAAGGGAAAAACAAGAGGGTGAAGATGAAAGCAAGGAGGTGCCCAGGGTGGAGCTTCTCCACAGCTGAGACGCCACCACTGCAAATGGACCAAAGCAGAACTGGATTTCATCAAGTTCCTTAAAAACTAAACTCCAAAACCCCCGGTGCCAGCAGGGTGGATCCCAGCGAGGTAAAATCCCAGTGGTTTGGGAAGGCACCACCACCTCCTCCCACTCTTGTACCTCCCACTGCCCAGTTTGAGTCACACAGGGCAAGGAAAATCACGGTCAGGGAGGGCAGAGCTGAACCAAGCAGCCCTGGGTGGCTGGCAGAGGGCAGGGCTGGAATTCCCCCTGGAAGCACAGAGCTGGTGTCAGGGTGACACGGGAGGAGAGGGCACTGATCCTCCACCACGGAGGAAACGGCACCGAGCACTTGTGGGTTTGGTCTGTTGGGGTTTTTATGGCACGTAAAGCTGTGAATGTAAAAGAAAGGAGGTTAAAAGAGGGGTGAGAACGAAAGCTGCTTTCAGCAGACTGAAATTCTTTAAGTGAATGAAGCTCGTGGCTTTTTATCAGCCCATTTTGCTGATTAAAATACAGTTATAATTTATAAAATACAAACTCATTTTTTCTACAGAAAGAAGTAGTGGAAGGTGTCTCTGCCCGTGGCAAGGGGTTGGAACTGGATGATCTTTAAGCTCCTTCCAACCCAAACCATTCTGTGATTCTATGAAATAATTCTCTTAACCACAGTTTCTTCAAACTTAAAGTCAGGCACCCAATTTTCAATTAACAGTCGGAGAAGTTCTGCATTTTCATGTGAAAAATGCATGAAAAGTAATTATTTTTGGCAAAATCCACTCTCCATCCCCTGCTCCTGACCTCTGCAAAGCCTTGGCATCTTCCCAGGAAGCTCCCTGTGCCCCAGAGTGAGTGGTGAACCCAGAGCAAGGGCAGAGGCCAGCTCCCTGCTCCCGCCCAGTGGGGAGGATGTGATTCATCCAGGATGCTCCTCAGCACATCCTCCCCATCACCCCCAAATCACGAGGAGCTGATGAGTCCTGCTGGGCACTGGTCATCTGCTGCCACCATGCTCTGAGACCTGTCCCCGCTTGGCAGGAGCCCTAAAATCCCACTGGAGCTTTGAGAGGCTCAACCCACCCAGGACCAGCACATTCCCTCCTTTTTTAGCAGTGAATGAGCCACAGGGATGTCTTAATCAAGGCAGAATGAAAATTTCAAAAGAAAACTCTTCCAGGAAGCTTTTCAGTAATTAATCTGAACATCCAGCAATAATCCCAAACTTCCAACATCCAGCTCCCATTGGAGATGATCAACAGAGGTTGATTACAAAAAGGAATAAATTTTTAAAAAATTTCTTCTTTTCCTGTGAAGAAAGAACACACTCTTCTAGTGCCCAGTGTTCACAAAGGAATCACACAACAAAAAAGAAGGAGCCTCTGCTATTCTGGTGAGTGTCCAAGGAGTGCAATGGACCTCTCAAGGGTCATTCAGGCTTTGAGGACAAAATCAAAGGTGCTGGAGAATGCCACCAGGTACATAAATCTAAGAGACCTGTCCTCAAAGTCAGGAACTGTCCTCAAAACTCTTTTCTGCCTGCTGGGTGTCTTCATCTCTCAGTGACTGGTTTATTTTTACCAAAAAAAACCACTTGGGACCAAACTTCTTAGATTGGTGCATGTGCCTGGGCAGCGCTGGCTCACACAGCTCAGCATTTTCAGCCTAAATCTGTTCCTAATTCCCACTGGAGCCCCTGTACCTGCATTCCCAGAGATGCCTGGCCCCTGACACGTTGGATCAGGCTGTGTGGAGCAAACACTGCAGTGGGCACAGACCCCTGGAGCATCCCCAGGGCAGGGCTGAGGCACAGAACCAGAGAATCACGGAATGGTTTGGGTTGGAAGGATCTTTTAAAGCCCATCCAGTGCCACCCTGCTGTGGGCAGGGACACCTTCCACTGTCCCAGGCTGCTCCAAGCCTCATCCAACCTGGCCTTGGGCACTTCCAGGGATCCAGGGGCAGCCCCAGCTGCTCTGGGCACCCTGTGCCAGTCAGGGTCCAGCAGCTCCCACCCCATGGCCTGTGCCACCTGGAAAGCTTTGGACACATCCAAATCCTGCAGGATTTGGCAGCTGTGGCTCCGTGGGACAGACACAGGAATCACCTCAGGGGTTGGGTGCAGGGGATTTGGGTGCTGGGAAGGAGAGGGCAGCACAAGGAGTGTCTGTGCTCAAGGGTCTGCATTTATCAGCCCCTTTCCTGCCAGGGCTGCATAACAAAGCTTTGTGTGTCAGCTTTACATCAATCACTGATTTCCAGCTGCCTTTGCACCTTCCTTCCCCTCTCAGCCTGGAGCAAACAGCTCCTGCATCCACACAAGCAGCCACAGGAAAAAAACCACATCGAGCATCAACGCCATCCAACCCCCAACCCCAGCACTGCTCATTTTTGGGGATCAGACCCCAGCTTTCTGGGTGCTGACAGAATCCCACACGCTCACAGCACGGGCCAGAAATTTACCAAAGCAAAAAGGGATTTAAAAAATTGAAACAGATGGTTTGTTTCACTCTGAACCTCAGAACAAATTAATCAGGAGAGTTAAAATTCACCGGCGCACACCTTGTCAAGCTGGTTCTCACTTTCATTTTGTCAACTTTGATAAGGATTTCCACAATGCTCCCTGTCTGATAAGGCAAAACTGTGGTTTAAATTTATCACCAGCCAAATTGCAGCTATAAATGTGCTCCCAGTTAAGAAGGTAACCCAAGAGCCTGCTTAATCAACACGTGCATTGGCTCTCACAAATCCACGCTTGACATTTAAGCTCCCGCTTCGCTTCTGCTGGGGAGGGAAGCGAAAAAAAGTCATCAAAAATCTGGAAAAGGCACCAAACACAGGCTCCTGGGGGTGTACTCCTCCACTGGAAATGGCCCTGCAGCAGCTCAGCACAGACTCCAGGAACAGCTCATCCTTGTGCCCACACTCAGGCTCTGGGCACAAAACACTGCCCAAGGCCAGGCTCAACAGGGAAACCCTGAAAGCTCAGACACTTCACAGAAACTCTGTGCTAGGGCACGGGAGCAGCAAAGAGGGAAGTGGTGGGATGACAGCAAAGAGCAAAAAGTCAAATTATCAGGAAAAAAGGAGTCAAACCCCTCCAAGGCAATATTCAAATACTCCTCTAAGTACTTGCCACTGAGGTGAAACACCCAGATCCCCCAAAACCCCTCCACCACCATTGGGGAAATCAATGCTAAAGAGATTTATATTCAATATTCCTCTCCTCCAGCATCAGGCAAACACTAAAGACCTTCTTTAAATGTTAACAAGAGGCAAACACAGTCCATACAATACAATTTGGCATCAAAAAGCAGTAACCATTCCAGGTTTTATCCAGATGAAGGGTCCCCACAGAGGGAGCAGAGCCTGTAGGAACAGCACCAATCACGCACCAAACACAAGAACTATTAATACTTGCAGATATTTTGGTTTTCCCCCCCGTTTTTGACCATCCATGTGTAAAAACTCACATTAAACTCCTCCCTGAAGAGCTTCCCTTCGTCTGCCGAGCGTATCCGGATTTCCTCCTCCAGGTTTTCCACTGGGATGGGGAAATACTTCTTGGGGCCCGAGGGAGACCTGCTGAGCAGCATGACCCTTTGCTGTTCTGTCAGGACAAGGGCAGCATGTGTTAAAGGCATCTCCAGAGCGAGAGATTCCCAACCACAAATCAATCTTTACGCTGGAAGATGCCAAAATAAACTTCTACCGCGACACTCTGAGGTGCTAAAGGTGATTTAAAGGAAATAAAAACCAAAATCGTAGACCAAGTATTGGTGAAATGAATGATTGCTGTGTTTACAGTGGATTAAAATGTGATCAAGTTTTATTCAGAAAAGGAGGAGGTTCTTTCTGCTGACAGGACAGGGACTGCAGGGGCAGCTTTTGGCACCTATCACCAGAGATGCTGCGAGATTATTTCATTTCAAGGGGAAATCCTACTACTACTACTACTAATAACAATTTATCTTTAACTTGGCAGCCACCAGAAACCGTGCCCCAAGAGGAGCTGCTGCCCCCGTGCACGAGCACCAGCCCAGCAGGAAGCTGATGGGTATTTTTAGGGTTTTGACTTTCCCTGTGACTGCCACCCTCTTTAACTTACTCATCACTTCACACACAGCCAGTGGAACTGGCAAAACCCACATTTTAATCTTGAATTGTATCGTTTTGCTCTGGGTTGTGGCTAAAACAGCTTGCACAGGCCCTCCAGGTTTGCTGGGTTTGAGCTGGGCCCCACACAGGAGCCAGCCCAGGGCTCCCCGCGGGCGGAAACAAACCCAGCACAACTCAGAGCAGTGGGAAACGTTTTTAACCCCTCAGAGTGTTTTATTTCAGTGCCTCTGGCTTAAAGCTGCCCCATCTCAACCCCCTGCTTCCTGTTCGGACACCACCCAGTGAATTCACAAAGAGTTAAGGATATTTTCCCCCTGTTTTAAGAAGAAATACTGCAGTTCTTTCTCTAAATCTGAAGATCAGTGTCAGAAATCCAGGTCTCAGCTGGCACCCTGCTAAAACATCTCCAGAGAGCCCAGGGAAGTTTCACACAGAATCATTTGCTGTATCACAACTTCAAGTGAAACTCATTTAACACCAGCAGCTGAAAGTTAGGATTGTATATAGACTGCTTGAATATGGATTTCTAAATATGGATCTCTACTCCAAGGCCAGGTTGGATGGGACATCCAAGTGCTAGAAGTTGTCCCTGCCCATGGCAGGGGTTGGAACTGGAGGAGTTTAAGCTCCCTTCCAACCCACACCATTTGTGATTGCATTTTTTTAAACTATTTTCTCTTTACTAAGAACACTGTCACTTATATTGATGCCTCCTGCAGCCACCCAGAAACAGAGACTAGACAAGAGGAAGGGAATAAAGACAGGTATTTATTTGAAGGGCCTTCAAGGTACACCCTGGGGGAGCCAGAGGCTGCTTCCAAAAATTGGACCCCAAGATGGACCCCAGGTCACGAGTTCTTCACACTTTTATAGGTTTGGACCATTTGCATATCAGGGTTAATTCTCCAATTAAAGCCCCAGTTTAACGATGTAACTCCCCTCAGCTTGCCCCCCTTAGAATCTTTGGTTTACACATTTTGGGCCTAAAAACAGCCTGGCTGTCCTTGAAGGCAAAGCCTGGAGAGGCTTTGTTCTGTCTGCCCAGTACGAGAGAGCAGGAATTACAGGCTCCAAGGAACTTCAGAGTTACACTCTGAGCAGTACAGAATTTGAAAACATAAAAGTTAAAACCTAAGGCACCAATATTATAAATAAAAGCAAACACTGAGAAATTGGTGATTAGAGACCAAGGCACACACAGAGACAAAAGTGAGAGTCTGAAAGCAAATCTCTCCATACCTTGTTCTTCCAAGATGCCGTTTGGCATCTTCTTGTCGCCGGAGGTCACCACAGCTTTCCTGTGTCTCCTGAACCTGGAACAGAGACCCCACGTTAACCTGGGCACCTCAGCTGAGAGGAAGCAGCATTTCCTCACAGCCCTTTGTGACCCACCACATAATTCTGGAGAAACTCTTTCTGTTCATGCTGGCAGCGTGGGCACGGCCCCGTCTGTGCCGCGCCGAGGCTCTGCCGGCCCCTTTTGCTTCCGTGGGAGGGCACAAAGGATGGGGCTGAGCCACTGCACGGCCCCACAAACACCCACCTGAAAAAATACCCCACCAGCACCACGAAGATGATGACCACCAGCACCAGAATCAGCAGCGAAGTCAGCAGCTCCTTGTGCAAGCTGTTCTCCTCGGTAGAGTCTGGGCACGGAACACAGGAAATGTGGAATATTAGACATGGATCCTCCTCTGGCACAAAAGCTGTGCTTGGTGCATCAAAAACTCTGTCCAGTAATCTGCCTCTACGTACTAAAAACATCACAATTACTTGGTACAGGCAAAGCTCAAATTGAAAGGTAATTGTTTTTATTTTTTAATTTTTTTCTCCCCTTTCTAAAGCACAACCAAACTGCTGCTGCTGAGAAAATCAAGGATGTTTTTAATTTACCAGTAATCAGAGAAAGTTGAATAGATATAAGGTACCAAGCTGAATTTGAAGCCCATTAAAAGGTTTCCTGCAGTGCCCTTATGCCCATCAGCTGCTTCTCAACCAGACAGAAACCACCCAAAAATACCACCTTTCACATCGATTTTATTCACTTATATTCTATATAAATATAAGACTGAGTAGGAATAATGAGATTTTTCTCAGAATGACGATTAAAAAACATCTTTGTTATATCTGGTACAAACTCTGAGTCTCGCCCTTCTGTTCACAGTGTTTTATGGATGTGTCTCTTTACCTTTCACTTTCATTATGCTTCTGTAACCTTTCAGTTCTACTGAATAATTCAATATGGAACAGATTAAAATCATTAAAAACCCTACATGTTTTATTTAAGGAAGCCAAACTCTCAGCCTGAACCTTCAGCAAGCAAAACACAACCCTGCAACCACTCCGCCAAAATTAAGGCAATTTCTGTTGCTGCTGGTATTTTGGATTTTTTTCCCCTTTTAAACTACATTTACATACTTCTAATGGATTTTTTTACTATTCCTACAGTGAGCACTGACAGATGGAAGGGTTGGATGGGATATTGGGAAGGAATTGTTCCCTGGGAGGGTGGGGAGGCCCTGGCACAGGGTGCCCAGAGAAGCTGGGGCTGCCCCTGGATCCCTGGCAGTGCCCAAGGCCAGGCTGGACATTGGGGCTTGAAGCAGCCTGGGACAGTGGGAGGTGTCCCTGCCATGGCAGGGGTGGCACTGGATAATTTTTAACATCCCTTCCACCCCAAACAATTCTGGGATTCAATAAAATATTTAGGAGCACGTAACACCTGCAATAAATAAGAAGGGAATTCATATGGCTCACCATGGCAGCCAAAAGTGATGGCAAAACCACAAAACACAAAACCATTTGTGTCTTGGGAGCAGCTGGAAACTCTCTGGGTGCTCAACCAGGGTATGAGGGCATGGGAAAAAATTCCTTTAGAGGCACAGGTCAGTTCAGGACACACAGGGAAAAAAAGGTCTCGTAAGTCAACATCATAATCCAAAGCCAGGGAAGGCAATAAAACGCATGAGAGATGACATTTAAGTGGTGTATAAAGATAAAAGTGACAGGCATGACAAAATTGTAATCAGAAGCCATGACTTGGCAGGGTTTCAGGAAATCACTCTTGGAAGGAGTGTCTGGATGAAGATGAATCACCACGGAACACTTTCTGTGTGCTGTTTTGCAACTCCGTCTGGAAGCCGAGGGCTGACAGGGAAACAAACACAAAAAATCCCTATTTTTGCCCCTCGCAGACAAAATGCAGCCACTTCCACCCACTTCTGGAGTTTAGAAATGTCACCCTCAGGATCAGAATGCTCCAGGATTTAGGGGTTGGTGTTGGTTCTCTTTAGCTCTGTGACAAGACCCTTGATGTGAGGGGGGGAAAACAACAACTTTGCATCACGAGGGAATTAAAATTTCCCTCAGACAATTACACAATAAAAAAAAAAATCACCCATCTCTTCCTTTCTCAGAACTGCTGCACCATTTCTGGGGTGTCTTTGGAGAAGTGATTCCCAGACAAACACTGAAAGTTCAACCCAGGAGAAGAGAAGCTGAACCTTCTGCCCAACAACTGCCCCCATTTCTTTAGTCAAGGGCAGAGCACCTCTGCCACGACTGATTTAATTCTCTGCCCCAAGACCTCGCCTCTCCTCCTACCATTTCACAAGGAAATTGGGTCAAAATCCACAAAAAGTCCCTTTTTCTTTCCACCTGGGCACATCTCTTCCCAAATCCTTGCAGTTGCTCACCAATGGCTTCATCCCTGCGGATCCTTTGAGTGAGGCACGGTGTGGTATCATTTTTTACCTCTGTTTTCTTTAATATCAATAAATTTACAAATGCAGCCCCAAAATTGCATGAGAAAGTTAAAACTGAACTGAAACAAAGGCCTGAATTCATTTTTTAATCCCTACTGCTTCCAAAATTGATGACTGAAACATGGCAGCAAATGGACACGGGAGAGGAAAATCCTCCAAAGCAGGGAAACTTCTCCTCTGCTCCTGCCCCAAGAGTTGTGGCCCAAAACCACTGGGATTTTTTTGCTCACAGCCAGCCTAAGATCATCTCAAGGGTATTTTTTTGAGATATAATGAAAAAGTGACTTTAATATTCACCAGAGAGGGGGGTTATCACCAGGAGGGTGCTGCCAGCCCCTTGTGCTTCCCCTGCACCCACCAAGGCTGACTCAGGCTTCTCCCTGGCTCCATTCCTGGTGCTGCTGGCCCTTGGCTCTTTCTGGAAGTGCATCTCCATTTCCTCCAGGCTTGGGATGTTCCCACTTTCCATTTGTGTCAAACACAAAGCCACCCCCCCAAGGAAAAAGGGAATTAACAGCAGTATGTGAACATCAGTGATCCTCCCTTCACACTCCCTCCAAAATTTGATTTTCTCCATCCTTGGATCAGCTCCTTTGCATTTTTGGGCAAAAAGAATAAAGTGTGATTAAAACACTTTCCCCCCCTCTACAAAAGCAAGCTGGCAGAGCAAGGTTTGCCCTAACCCTGAAATTATTCTGGTGAGTGACACAGAACAAAATCTTTTTTATCTGAGCACAGGGGAAATCCCACAACAACCAACTCTATTTATGCACAGGTCTGATCTTCTTTTCAAAAACCAGAGATATCCCAAACAAACGTCCAACAGGGAATATGACAAAACCCACTCTAAACCCTCTCAGGCTATTTTTGGAAGAGAAAACCCCAACCCTGCCATGCCTTGGCTGCAGGAAGGAAGCAGCTGATCAGCAGGAGATTTGTTTGGTACATGTGAAGCACAAACCCAAATCAGAGAAAAATATTAAATAAAGGAAGGGCAAAGGAAAAAAAGAGAGGTAGGGCAGGGAAACCAACACCCACAGCAGCAGAACACAGGATGCAAGCAGCAGTAAATGCAGTTTTTAACATCTCAGAGCTGAATCCCACTCAGGCAAAGCCAGCACAGCCCACCTGGCACTGCAGGCACAGAATCACTGAGCAGCCTGGGCTCGAGGGACCTTTAAATGTCACCCAGTCCAACCCCCAACCCGAAACCACCTCTTGGTGAAGTTCTGCTTTGCAAACTCATTCTTGGAATTGAGTGTCTACCAGCAGAGCATCCCTCTGGCATTTAAATACCAAGTAAAACGAGCCAGATTCCTTCGTTGTAACTCAGTTTTCTGATGCTGCCTCATTTTTTCCGTAAAACAACCACCACTGGTCTCGCAGGGAAATCCCACCTCTGGGTCCCTTCTGGATATTTCAGAGTCACAGAATGGTTTGGGTTGCAAGGGACCTTAAAAATCATCCAGTGCCACCCCTGCCATGGCAGGGACACCTTCCACTGTCCCAGGCTGCTCCAAGCCCCAATGTCCAGCCTGGCCTTGGGCACTGCCAGGGATCCAGGGGCAGCCACAGCTGCTCTGGGCACCCTGTGCCAGGGCCTCCCCGCCCTCCCAGGGAACAATTCCTTCCCAAGATCCCATCCAGCCCTGCCCTCTGGCACTGGGAAGCCATTCCCTGTGTCCTGTCCCTCCATCCCTTGTCCCTCTCCAGCTCTCCTGGAGCCCCTTCAGGCATTGGAAGGTCACAATGAGGCCACCCCAGAGCTTCTCCTCTCCAGGCTGAACGTTCCCAGCTCTCCCAGCCTTTCCTCCCAGCAGAGCTGCTCCATCCCATTAAACATTTTTGGTGCCTCCCCTGGACTTGCCCCAACAGCTCCACGTCTTTCCCATGCTGGGACCCCAGAGCTGCACACGGTGTCCTGGGTGGGGTCTCTCCAGAGTGGAGCAGAGATGGAAATAAACTTATTTCCAGACTCCTGCTGATTTGTTGGAAGTTGAAACCAGCACTGAACAGGACCCCCAAAGCTTCCCCATTTCCTGCCTCTCAACCTGCAACTCCTCTGATCAATTAATTCCCTCTGCACGTTCCTACATCGGTGGTGGAAAGGAATTACAGGATCCAAAGGCACCACGAACACTCATGGAGTAAATTCCAGTGGAATGTAAACATTTGGAAAGGTATTTAGAGGTTTACAACTGCAACTCCCAGGCTGCTTCCACATTTCAACTACTCAACAAGTAAAAATACAAGAGGAAGTAAAACAATCCTGCCTATGACTAATCCTGGAGAATTTACAAATATTTGAATTACCAGGAGTTATGGGAATGTCGGGGACAATATCATGAATAAACAGTCTGTAACAAGGATCTGAGAGCATTAAGCTGCCTCTACTGGAAATATACATTTATTTATGCAAATCCTAATAAATATTAGCTTGAAAGTCGGAACTGGATGGTCCCTTCCAAGCCAAACCATTCTGTGGTTTCATTTATTTATTTAATACAGCTGAACACCTGGAGTAAGTATCAGGGCAACTTTCCAGTGAATGGCAGTGCAATAAACCCCAGAATATTCTCATTTTCTGAAAGGGAAATTTCAAGGTGGCAATTTCATGGCAGCAATTTCATGGTGCTCTTGTAGGAAGTTCAATGGCAGCAGTGCTAAAAATCGACCCATCCAGGCAAAGTAGCCGTGTTTTAAATAAGAATAAAGCTGACACTGTCATTCAGCAAATCTTTGGGGAAAAAAAAAAAAAAAAATCGAGGCAGCTCAAATAATGACATGAAATCATTTATACCTATTCCTTTCAGGATCAAAAGCATCTTATCTTTTGGGATCACTCAAATTAGCATGCAAAAGGAGAGCTGGATTTTTTTAGGACCTTTTCGTTCTTTCCACAGTCTGTTAAATGGAGTTTTCTTTATGCTTCAATCAAAAATCTTTATTTTTGTATTTAAAAATACCGTATTAGTTCAATGGCTATCAAATTTATTAGATAATCCTATTATCTCGGAACTCTTTCTGCAGCAATGTATTTTCAGTGTGCACCTACATGTCTGTCAGACAAAACTCTTCCTCACTGTGAAGCCAGGAAGGCTTTGATATTTAGGAAAAAACAGTTTAGTCACACCCATCATTTCTGAATCATATCACTGGAATTAACATTTAATTAAAATAGGGATGATCAGATTACTCTTATCCATATTATCAGCCTTAAATGCAACACAATTTCGAGTTAAGCTCTGAAGATGAACAACACTGATGGCAAAACTCCCTTTGCTCTCATGTTATTAAAATTCTGGGAAGTGATAAAACCAACGAGTGACTTCCCCTTCTCAATTCCCATATTCTTGCATATTCAGCCCAATATTAGTAACTTGTTTTTCTACAGCTCCAGGTGCCAGACAAGAAGCAGGAGCCAACAACGCTCCAACAATCCAATTAATTAGCAAATTTACACTCGGCTAAAGCTTCATTTCTATTAATAATGTGGTTCTTTTGGAAGCACTAAGCACAGCCACGCTCAGATTGTCATTGCTGATGGTGGAGTCCCTTGATCCCCCAACATCCACTTCCCCTTTGGAGCTCTGGGAGTGCCCAGGAAGAGCTGCACCCACCCCGCCCTTGGATTCTGGAGAAGGCAAATGCTCACACCTAAATTAGCAACGAATCAAAGACAGGTTTGGGTTGGAAAGACCCTCAAAATCATCCCATTCCCCCCCTGCCATGGGCAGGGACACCTTCCACTGTCCCAGGCTGCTCCAAGCACCATCCAACCTGGCCTTGGGCACTGCCAGGGATCCAGGGGCAGCCACAGCTTCTCTGGCCTCCCCACCTTCATTTTCTTCCCAATAGTCCATCCAAATCTCCCCTATTTCCATTTAAATCACTACAACCAAGAACCAAAACAATCCAAGGGGCCATGAGCCAAGCCTGGCATTTGATTCCAGCTCAGCTCTCCTTCTCCAGGGGTGTAAAGTTCACAGGCAGATTAAAAGCAAATAAAGCACAAAATCAGCCTTCTGTAAACACTGGGTGTCAACAGCAGTCACCTGAACAGTCGTCAAGACTTGGTCACGTTGTTTATATGGGACACCAGCAGCTTTATCTCCCTGGTTTGGGTTGGAAGGGACCTCAAAGATTATCCCATCCCACCCCATTCCATGGGCAGGGACACATTCCACTGTCCCAGGCTGCTCCAAGCCCTGTCCAACCTGGCCTTGGACACTTCCTCAAACCCCCTTGATTTCCTTGGAACAAGCCCCTCCCCAGGACTGTCACATGTTAGGATGTGGTTGTGGGAGGGTTTGAGGAGGAAGAAATTCTGCAAACAGAACTGAGGATGACTAAAAGGTGCTGTGGTGACCCAGTGAGGAGATGGCTCTCAGCTCCAGGAACAACACTCTCCTGGTTTTCACCTGACAGGACCTTCCACAGGACACCTGCACTTCACCCTCTCCTCGAGTCTCTGCGTGAGAAAACACAGAACTCATGCAAAGGCTCCTCCTGGTGTTTAAATACATTCATCCTGTTGTCTAAGGAAAATTTACTTCGTGTTCTCTGTGCCCACATCCCATCAGATCCTGGGCCGTGCACACCCTGAGCCCAGGCAGGAGATTCCCTGTGCTCCTCCACCTCTCCCAAAGCTGTCCTGGGTTTTCCCATCCATGGGAAAGAGAAAGTGAAACCCCAGCACCACTCACGTGGAGACCAAACCCGGAGGGCACCTGGCACCATCAGAACCTCGTTAGTGAGGTCAAAGTCCTGCAAAAACATCCTGGACTGTGCCACCAGGGAAACCCCCATGAAATCCCCCTTTCCATGCCCATCCTACCCCCACAGATCATGTCCTTACTGGTTGTGGTGGTTGTTTTGGGCAGTTCTGTTCCATTGGGTGGCAGAGCTTGTGCAAAAGTAAAACTAACACAGAGCAGCAGGAGCGAGCAGGAATGTTCCATCCTGGACCTGGAAAAAAGCAAAGCAAAGATAAATTTTCAGGTCAAATCAATATTATGGGGTTTTTTATCTCGTGGTAGAAGGAAGCGAAAAGAAACAACAATATTTGCTTGGAATTTATATTTATTTAAACCCTATTTCATACTCTCCCAGTGCCTTAGCACTGAGTTTTGATGCAGAAGGAAGAGGAAAACACCACTTGTGCACACCAAAAATTCATTAAGGAGGTTTTTAATCCAACAACACGATGGCAACAACCAGCCATGGTTCAAAGACCACAGCAGAAATCAGGGCAAAAAGCTCCATCCATAAAAAAAGGCATCTGAGGACACTGAGGCAACAAGCCTGGAAGTCATTCCCAGAGATAAGAAAAATCATAACAAAGAGGAAAAGTTTTTACCACCAAGCAGACCAGAAACACCAGAAAGCTTCAAGTCCCTTTAACACACACTTTTTAGTTTCCTTATCCCACTTGACTTCCTTTAGCCACAGGTAAGGATGAATTCCTTGAGGGAATGTGAGCCACAGCTGAGTTTGCTTTCCAAGCACTGAATTTCAGGGTTTGTGAGACCAGAAAATCATTTCCAGTGTGAAGAAAGTTACAGGAAAGGCGTGATGAGAATGTGCTGCCTCTTAATTCAGGGAAATTCATAGATGGAGATAAATAAACTGGTCTAGAAATACTCCAATCCCTCTAAATCGAGGTGGAAAATAACTGTTGTTATGAATGTGCTGTTTATTTATCCAGTCCCTAATGAACAGATTCATTAGGAGAGGCTCCCACCTCAGCCATCAGCCAGTCCTGTTTGATTTAGAAATATTTTCACACAACTTTAACTCTGTGCCTTCCACAAATGGCAGGATTTATCCAGATGGTGGCTCTGCAGCCACTGCTAAAATTATATCCCTGGAAATGCTGCTCAGCAGAGCTCCCTGTTTCAAGGTAATACATTGAATTTAACAATTTCCACAGGGTATTACACAGCCCTGCCTAACACCACACTAAAAAACCCAGGAACTTGGCAGTCATTAGAATAACCATTAGAAAATCCTGCCTTTCCATGTAAAGTGGGATAATCCACCAGAAATAATCCCTGGATAAGCTCGAATATAGAAAAATCTCCCGTAACAACAACTTTCACACCACCTTTTCACCACTCTCACAGCTGTTACTCAGCAGTGAAATATTCCCAGTCATTCCCAGCCTCTCCAAAGCCTAATCCTACACCCAGGAGTAAATTCCAACTCAGCACACACCTGCTACTCCTTGGATACACAGCTGGGAAACTAAATGATTTTTTTTCTCCAATATAATGAGTGCAAAAAGAATAATAAAGAGTATTATTAGCACCAAACTTAATTTTCTTAATTTTTTTTCCCCCAGTCCAGCTCCCTACTAATTTACTGCTTCAATTCCTTCTACTACTATTTATAATTTAAGCACACTAAATGTCTTACAATCTAATCCCATTCTTGGGGTTTTACAATCCCATTCTTTCCCAATCCCATTCCTTGGATTAGACAATTAATTGTGTTTAACTCCTCACTGCAAACTGTGCCTGCATCGTTTTCAGCATTATATAAACGTCCCAAATTAACAATTTATAATTCTATTCTATTTATAATTATAAAGCCCGGGACACGCAGCAGCAGGTAATGGAAGCTGAAGGGAAGGGGAGGAAGAGGATTTGGAAACATGGAACAAAACCAGGATAAAACTGGAATTAACAGGGAAGAGGTGCTGAATGCTGGGATGTTTCCCACCCTCAGCAAAGGCTGCTGAAATCCATTGGAATTTCGGGTAATCAACCCTGGCAGTGGCTGATTTTTCAAGGCAGCGCTGAGTTCGCTCTCTCATCCTTAAAATACATCCAGCTCCTTAAAAAAACCCCACAGAATAATTGGAGTTGCTGGAAGGTTTCCAGGAGACCAGAAAGCAAAAGGAACATCAGTGCTTCTCTCCAAATCCCTGTCAGGAGGGTTTTCCAGATGCCAATTCCCTGCCAGACCCCTCGGAATTTGTTCTCTGGGATGGGATAAAGCGTGGCTGGAACACTCTGTGATGTCGCACAATTTATCAGAAATAAACACAGCGACAGAGATTATGCAAATTCTGAGCTCTCCGTTTTGGCCAAAGCCCTTTGCATTTCCACCTCCTAAAGAGAGGAGGAGGAAAACTCCAAGGAAATCCAAGGAAATCCAGGAGCTGCAGCAGAGGGCTGGGCTCAGCAGGACCAAGCACTACATAAAGCCAAGCAGAGAACCATGGAAATAAGGCTGGAAAAGACCTTTAAGATCATCAAATTCAAGGATTCCCCACCACTGCCCCATGTCCCCAACTTCTACATCCACATGGCTTTAAATCCCTCCAGGGATGGGGACTTCACCACTGGGCAGCTGTGCCAGGACTGGACAACCCTTTCCATGAAGAAATTTTCCCTAATTTCCAATCTAAATCTTCCCTGGCACAGCTTGAGGCCATTTCCTGTCCCTTCTCTCCCCACTGGGGTGGATGGGGAGGTGACCAAGTTGCAACCCCGCAAAAACACCGTGAACTTCACTCTGTATTTACATTTATGGCCTTCACACACAGGCCTGCAATGATATTTTCTGAACCAAAAAAACCCCACTGCTGCAGGCACAGCACCGTTTCCCACATGTTCCTTACTCACAAAGGCACGATGTCATGATACAGCCTGGTAAAACAAGAAGGAAAAAAATAGTAACAACTCTCCTGGGAGAACAGGCAGGGAGAAAAGCATGGCTGAACAAGGAAGGACAACCACGTGCTACAAAAGAAGCCTCTTGTTGATAAAAGTGGAAAGGAAAAGATCCAGGGAGAGACAAACTGTTATTATTACACAGCTCTGCTGTAGGGCAACTGCTGCTCCTCCTGGAAAAAAAATAGGAACTGCCTTTAAAACCACACAGGGATACAGAGCATTTATTGACTTAGGTCCTACTGCACCCAGCCTTTATTCCCTGGATATGCACGGGTTTGCCTCTGCTCCCAGGGAAATAGCAATGGGACAAGAGGACTGGCCTCAGGTTGGACATCCACAGGAATTTCTCCATGGAAAGGGAGATTTGACATTGGCGGGGGCTGCCCAGGGAGGTTTGGAGTGCCCATCCCTGGAGGTGTCCAAGGAAGGGCTGGAGGTGGCACTCAGAGCTCTGGGCTGGGGACAAGGTGGGCATCAGGCACAGCTTGGACTCGATCTTGGAGGTCTTTTCCAACCTCAGTGATTCCACAATTCTATTGTGAATGGCTCAGGCACTTCAGCTTTAACTCCATGCACTGATTTTTTTCTGTAGTTTATTACGACTCTGGGACACCTCCCACTATCCCAAGCTTCTCCAAGCCCCATCCAACCAGGCCATGAACACTTCCAGGGATGGGGCAGCCACAGCTTCCCTGTCCAAGGAGGCAAAGCACCTGGAATGTAAATGCAATTCCAGAGGGATCAGCTCAGGAATCAGGGCAGCCTGTGACCCCTCTGGACAGCTCCTCCCGAGGAGGTGCCACAAGGCCAACCCAGCTCCCCAAAACGTAAATAAATGACATTATTTCCAGGGATTAATGGATTACCACACGTGGCTAATTTCTATTTTGGCCGCAGAACTGAATCCTCATCTGACCTGACAGCTTAAGAGTAAAACCTGGGCTTTGAGAAAATAGGCCAACAAAACCTCCGTGGTGTCACGTGGCCCTGCTACAGATCTGGAGCCCTGCTCCTTTTTTCAAGGATGCACCAGCTGCTTCAGAGCAGGTTAAATTGATACCTATCTCTCACATCCTCCTAAAGCAGGAAAAAATCAGAAAAACACCTCAGGTAACACAGAGGAGAGTGAGCAGACTGTTGGGATTTGTGTTTTCCCCCAGGCTTCTGAATCCCAGAGCTCAGGTCATGCCCCAGACTCTCAGTGCTATAAAAGTCGTATTTGCAAGGAAAAGCAGCATCAATTCAGTAAAGAGAATTAAAAAGGAGAGACGTGAAAGCATTGTCACTGTAGGCTGACAAAGCCATTGGCCACAGCAAGAGCAAGTGACCACCCCAAAAATGTGACAGTTTAATAAAACACCCCAACAGAAACACCAAAAAGGGAACGAGGGGACACAGCCACCCTCTCTCCTTGCTCTGCCTCTTCTTTTGCTCTTCCTGCTTTCCACCCATAAACTCCAACACACTGCTGGTCCCTGTAAAGATTCTCCAGAGAAGCTGTGGCTGCCCCTGTGATGCCTTAGGTTTTAACTTTTATGTTTTCAAATTCTGTACTGCTTAGAGTGTAACTCTGAAGTTCCTTGGAGCCTGTAATTCCTGCTCTCTCGTACTGGGCAGACAGAACAAAGCCTCTCCAGGCTTTGCCTTCAAGGACAGCCAGGCTGTTTTTAGGCCCAAAATGTGTAAACCAAAGATTCTAAGGGGGGGCAAGCTGAGGGGAGTTACATCGTTAAACTGGGGCTTTANTGGACATTGGGGCTTGGAGCAGCCTGGGACAGTGGAAGGTGTCCCTGCCATGGCAGGGGTGGGATGGGTTGGGCTTTAAGGTGCCTCCCAAACCATTGTGTGATTCCATGATAAGAAGCCCAAGGCCCAGTGCCCATTTTCCCAGCTGCCTGGAGGTTCCCCTACCTGTTGCAGGTGAGCCAGCACGGCAGCTCCCTCCTGGCTGCAATCCCAGGCTCCAGGAGCTGCTCTCACTTCCAGCAGTGCTGATTGCAGCTGTTCTCCTTTTCCTCAAGCCATGCCTTCAGGAGAGCCAGGGACTGTCTCTGCTGACCCATCCCAGGCAGTGCCAGGTTACAGTTTAACTGGAATTGCTCTCCCATGACCTCGTTGGTGGTTAGGGCTTTATTGCCCCATTATGTCATCAGGGTAAGCAATCAGTGCTGCAGCATTCCCAAAAAAACTGTTCCGCTGGATTACGTGTTCACAAACAACTGCAAAGAGAAACGCTCCTCCCTTTTCCAAAGGAACAGGGGAAACCGGCATCAAGATGGAATCATGGAATCCCAGAATGGTTTGGGGTGGAAGGGACCTTAAAGCCCATCCAGTGCCACCCCTGCCATGGGCAGGGACATCTTTCACTGTCCCAGGGTTCTCCAAGCCCCATCCAGCTGGAGTTCAACCCTTCATACCCTCAAATTTCCAAGGAAAATGAACAAACAGCTCCGGGAAGTGCTGAGTGCCACAGACCCCTCTGACCACACCCAGGCTCTCCATCCCCACCTTGGGCACTGAAGCCTGTGGAGCAGCAGGACCTCAGACTGCTGCCCTCAGCTCACCAGGGACACCCCACCCTCTGTGGCTGGAATCAGCTTTTCAGAATTCCTCCTCCTTGGGGTAACCATTCCATAATTATCTGTTACTTGGAGTTAGATATTAAGCCCCAAATCCAATTTCCACAAGTTTGATCAAGTCCCGTGTTTTGACCTGCTTTAACATTCAGGAGCTTTAAAAAACCCAAACAGATCAAGTTTTCATTTTCTTTTTTTTTTGAATCCTTGTCATTCTTCCTCAGAGCCTCAGATGTCCTAAAGTCCAGAGAAAAAAAAAAATGGACTGGAGATTTTTGTGGAGATGTTTGTGCACATGTTCAGTGTGCAGGAAACTCAGGAAGGGACTTCTCCACTTGGGAAACGTTCCTCAAAATTCAGCCACATGACAAATTAGAAAGTGCTCTGTGATGAACATGAAATTTCACTATAAACCCCATCATTTTTTAATGGGACTGTTTACAGCACACTCACTACTGGGGTTATTGTACAAATAAAAAACAGGAAAGGTTAGTTTCCAACCCCTTCAGAAATAACAAGAGAATTTAAGGGATAAATATCTAATTTTTTAAGTAATTTATAATTTAATATAACTGCTCATAAAATTGTATCTGACTGTAAAAACTCCTCATGTGTTCTACACAAATACCCTCAGTAAAGATCATTTCAAAGAGATGGCAATAATTAGATTAAAAAATTACAAATCAGAATAATCATTTACACGTAAGAGACCAAGCGAGGCAAAGCACCAATTAACCGAATAAAATCAATTTCCATTTGGAATAATCAAACTTGATAGACTGTCTTACTTATTTAGTCACTTTGTGGCTAATTCAGGTGGACAAATTATTATATTTGCTTCGATTTCCATGGAAGAGGAGGTCAGCAGATGTGGCAAATCTGTTATTTGTTCTAAAAAAATGATGTTTAAAGAGAAATACCTGAACACAGACAAGAATTACCACCTTTGTAATACCAATTTTTAAATTCTCCCCAGCTCAGCTGGTTCTGTGTGTCTTTCCCAGCATCCTGAGTCTCCAAACCCAGCCTATCATGGAGAACACGAGTTCCAATCCATTTCAATTAGCAAGGCTGGGCTCTCCCGGGAATATAAATCACGGGTTGTCAGCAGCAGATTAAGCACTGCATTAACAGGGCTGCTGCAGCCAGGATTAAGTGACAGTGGTGACACTGGAGGTGACAAGCCACCCTTACAAAGTGACATTTCCCACTTGAAAAGCGGTGGGGGAATTTTTCCATCAATGGGATTCTACAAATGCACCCAAGACTGGATGGGCTGGGCCACAGGAATGGGTTGGACCTTCCAAGGTCCCATCCAACCCCAATTATTCCATGGTCACCAGGAGGCAGCAGCACTGAGTGTGACAGGGATCCCTTTTCTTGTGTTTCCTTGTGTTCTTTGGCACCACTGCTCACCAGGATTACTCAAAGCAGTTGTGTCGATATTCTCAATTAAAACCGGGATTGGCTTAGATGTTTTTTTAAAACCAGGAGCATAATGAACTCTGCAGCCTTAATTTGGGAAAAATCTACATTGCCTGCTCATGTATTGCACATATGGCTTATCTGCAGCCCCATAGCTCTGGGAATGAAGGGGGAAAAAAAAAAGGAGAGATTTCTTTTCCATGCTTGAGTGGCTCTGAATGAAGCAATGCAGGGGCTGTGAAGATATTGGGATGTCATAATCTAAACCTACATAGGTCAGGCTTGGAACAGGGAGCTGTCAGATTAAAAAACTCCATCACAGAATCATGGAAACTTTTAGGTTGGAAAAGCTCTCTGAGATAGAGTCCAACCATTCCCCAGCACTGCCAAGGCACCACTGCCCCACGTCCCCACGTGCCACATGGATTTTAAATCCCTCCTGGGATGGGGACTCCATCACTGCCCTGGGCAGCTCTGCCAGGGCTGGACAAACCTTTCCATGAAGGAATTGTTCCCAATATCCAACCTGAGCCTCCCCTGGCCCAGCCTGAGGCCGTTCCCTCTCCTCCTGTCCCTGTTCCCTGGGAGCAGAGCCCGACCCCCCCCGGCTGCCCCCTCCTGTCAGGGAGTTGTGCAGAGCCACAAGGTCCCCCCTGAGCCTCCTTTTCTCCAGCCTCAGCCCCTTTCCCAGCTCCCTCAGGAATTCTCCAGCCCCTTCCCAGCTCCTTTCCCTTCCCTGGCCACGCTCCAGCCCCTCCAGGGCTCTCCTGTTGGGAGGGGCCCCAAACTGACCCCAGAATTCCAGGTATGACCTCCCCAATGTCCAGCACAGGGTGAGCACATTAGGAAAAGAGCACACAAACAAATGGAAGGAACTACTTCAGAGTGAGAGAGAGAGATGAAAAATATTTTCACATTCAAAGCTCTATTTTCATGCTGCAATAAAAGAGGTCAGGATGACTAATGCCTTCTCTCACAGATGTACATTTACCCTCAAACACTTTCTGAAGAACTCTTTAGCCATTTTTTGCACTTTCCTGACCAGCTTTTGGAGGAAATATCCTGCAAAACTCAGCAGGAGCATTTCTGAAGTGATCATACAGTTCCAAAGTCAACACAGTGAGGACACTATTTCACTTTCACTTCACTAGAAAATTGTTAAAATATTCCCAAAAATCTTAACAAATTTCCTGTAGTTCCTTCTGTTATAAGAAACAATCCCGAACACAAATAAGTAGGTTAATTTAAAGTCCTCTAATCGTATCTTTTTTAGGCATTCGTGTTGTGTCATGAACTGAGGCTTTAATCATTAAAGAGGGAGATAAAATAACTCCTACCTAAAGCTAAGTGTAAAGTCCCATGATTTCAGTGTAATTAATTAAATGAGTCATGTTTTATTTAGGTGCTTACACAAGTGCCAGAGGATTAATTCTAAATAAAACCAACAGAGCTCTAAAATGCTCATTTGGAAGAAGGTCCTTGACAAGTCCCCAAGGCCAATCCCTCACCACAGGCTGGACCTATCCCGTTCCTGCCACGTTAGTCTGAACTGCTCATCCAAATCCCAGTTCTTCAGCATCCCTCAAGAACTCTGCCCCCTCACACAACACCCCCTGCCCCTCACAACCTCCCAGAGCCAGGGATGGCTCCAGCCTGTTCTCAGATCAGAATTTCACAGAGACCACCCCAGTCTGAAAACACCCAACTCCATTTGAAAGCCACTTTGTCCTTCCCTTGTCTGAGCCCGAGTCCCATCCCTGCACCCACGTGGCACTGGCACCTTTGGTTGCCCGTTCCCTGCTCATCCCAGGCAGGGCAGGAGCCTTTCCACCATCCTTTGCTGATGAGGAGAGCAAATCCACCACTTTTCCATCTGTTCCTTCACCCACCTTCAGCAGTCACACTGGAGATCTTCAGAACGTTCCCCTCAGGGACACAGAACCCAACCACGCTCAGCCATCTCGAGAAGGTGCAAAGCAGCAGAACAACTCCACACAACCAGAAGTCTTTTCAGAAACCACAAAATTCACGAGAAGCCGATTCTTCTCTTTTCAGTCCCAGGGAGAATTTACTTTGTGTCTTTACTGCAGTGCCCAGTTGTGCCTCAGCCAGCAAACCACAGCTCTGAGGGGACAGTGACAACCCTGCCCTGAAATGCCAGGTCTGAGCCCAAA
Organism: Falcunculus frontatus; assembly: GCA_013398115.1. Lineage (NCBI taxonomy): Eukaryota > Metazoa > Chordata > Aves > Passeriformes > Falcunculus > Falcunculus frontatus. The sequence goes on along the minus strand of VZRV01006887.1, from coordinate 27,943 downwards.
TCCCACTGCACAGCTTCACAGCCAGAGCACAGCTGGAAACAGGACAGCAAATCCTGGAGCTGGATGCCACCATCCCTCCATCCCATTCCAGTGTCCCACCCCTCTAAGCTCACCTTGCCCCATCCACGCTCGGTGTCACACACCAGCTGCCAGCAGGTGACAACACACACAGGTGCTGTTCCCAGCCAGCTGCTCCCATGCAGAGCACAAAACCTGCTGCAGAAGTATTCCTGGAGCTGAAGGATGTTTCTTGAGCTCCAGGAAGAGCTAAATTAGCTGCCTGCAGTATTTAAATCCCCATATTTCCGCAGGTTCGTGTAATCAATCCCCTGAGGTGAATCTCTGTTGTGTGACATTTTTGCAGGAAGAACTGACTCTTTTCAGTTTGTGGGGTATTTTTACTTCTCCCCTGCAGTTGGGCTTGGACTTATTCCCTTTTTTTCAGGCCTCTTTCACCATTTCCTCATCGCTGACATTTGGGGTTGCGGCAGCAGCGGTTCTGCAATGCAGAGCTGAGCGCATGCAATTAAGAACTTGCTCTCAATTAGCAAAACGACTTGGGGAGAGCAAGTGACACCTCCTGTACCTGCTGCTGATGTGTGAAAGAGTTAACAGAACCTTTCATTAGCGCTATCAGCAGCCAGCCACGCAGTTTTATATATAGAAAAGCTTATCATGAGTGAGGAGCCAGCCCGCCCTGGCCCCCCTTCCCCAGCAGCATTTGAGGAACATCTGACTAAGCCCAGCTTTTGGAGCCTACAAAGAGGAGCCAATCTATTCAAAGAGAGTGTGGGAGAAAAGGCCTCGGCTGATTTTGGGCAGAGGAGGTTTATAAATTGCCTGGGCTCGCGCTGGTAACCTCAGCTTGCCCTTACCAATCCCTACTCCAAATCCCTGGGAATTCCAGATCAGAGGCAAAAGCCTAAAAGACACTTGAAAGTTTCAAGACAGAGGCTCAAGCACAGACAAAACGACATCCAGAGAATGAGCTGCAGCTCGAAAGGGGGTCAATCTGTGGAGCTGCTCCCCGCAGTCGGTGACAGGGACAGCGGTGGCACAGCAGGATGTCACTGCTGAGTCAGCAGGAAGCCCCAGGCTCTGGCCACTGTCCCCACAGGGACAGGAAGTGGTTGTGACTCCGGGGCTGGTGGTGGCAGCTGTGACACCCAACCACAGCTGTCACCGTCCCCAGGGCATCTCACACAGCCCCGGGTAAGGGATGCCCAGCGCCCAAGGGGAGGATCAAGCCATGAGAGACTGAGCAAAGGTGAAGGCACTGAGGGTTTTTATGGGGAAAACGAAGAAAAAACCATTGGATTATTTTATAAGTACTTGCTGTCTACTATCAGGTCTGTGCCACAGCCATTTCATACTCCTGTGCCTCATCCAAATGTGTCTCTTGCTGTATACTCACTGCCCATCCTTTTTGGTCTCATTTTAGTTGAGAAAGGCTCTATTTTGAATTATTTACAGTTTCACCTGCAAGCTCAGCGAAGGACTGAGGTCATTAACACAGAAACACCGAGAAGGAAAAGAGACTCATCAGACTAATCAGGGCACTCATCAAGTAATTCAACACCGGCCAGCAACAAAGCTCCAGGACTTCCTTAGGAAATATTAGAGGGACAAACATTTCAGATAAAACCCACTTTGACTGGTTTTAACATCCCAATGATATCTTTTAGAATACTAAACTGCTACCCATACCCCAAATGAATGACATTTTACTGAACAGGGACAGGGAACCTTTCAAGCCAAAGCAAAAACGTGCAGTTCCATTTTCCAAGTTTCCAGCACCCCCCTGTCCCAACAGGCCTGTGACTGAAGTCCCAAATTAAGGTCACCTTTCCCCGTGCACTGTCAGCAAATCAATCTGGGCTGCTTTTCACACATAAATCAGGCAGTCTGCCATTGATTCGCACGAGAAACCCTTGAGCAGCGGAGTGAAACACCAATAAAATCTTACAATTAACTTGAGAAGTTGCCTTTGGTTCCGTCCCAGAGGCCCCGCTGCTCCTCAGCCACAGAAAACGTGTCCTCACACAGATGCTCCCTTGTAATGGCTCTGGTTGAGTGTTTAAAATTGCTTCTTGAACACAAAGACTAATTACAGCCAAGGGGAAATACTCACACAAGAGTTTTATGCTGCATCATGGCCAGATTGAACGCTTGTGTTTCAGCAGCAGTTTCATTTTGGAGGGGAGAAGGGGAGGAAGGGAAAAAGCAAAAGCAGAAGCGAGCCCTGTCTGACTCTCCAAAATCAGAAAAGGAGAACACACAACTGGATGTGTGAGAATTCACTCGAACACATCAAGAGGTGCAACACAGAAGGAAGGAAGGAGGGAAGGAGCGTTGTGGCTTAAAATTTTCAGCACAGCAGGTTGGAAACCTTACAGGCATATCCAAAATCTAGCAGAGCTTTGCACTGCAGAAATCCAGATAATGAAAGGAATGCTCAGGTTGAATGATGGATTTAAGTGGGCACGGGGAGCTGTGACACTGCTTTTGGTGCCAGCATCGGTCACTAAATGTGTGCAGAGGCACCAGCTCACTCCTGACCCTCCTGATTCTCCAACTCCACCACGACCTGAGCTCCTCCACACCAGGTCCTTGCAGCCCCACAACCCCACAGCCAGGAAACAGCACCAGGGACACCCTTCAGGGATGATACCTGGAAAGAAAAGTTAAGCAGCAGAGCCTTTGGCACGTTTTTCAGAGTCAAATCCATTGCTTGGCCAAATTTAAAGACGGAAAGATCTTTTCAGTGATGAAGATGGAAATGGAGACTGACAATATGAAAGTTAACAGTAAAGGTTCTCCTTGGCTGGTCAGCTCGCTGGTGGGATGGGGTCAGGAATTCCAGCCCCACCACAGAGCTGCTCAGATCTGCAGCTCCAGGGAACCCAGACATCCCCCTCTCCTCCTCCCTGCTTCGTGTCCCCCAAGAGTTACGTCTGATGTGTCCCTTGAGTAGAAAAAGTTCTTGCTTTTAAACCTTCAGCTGCTTCCCAAGATTTTTAGCAGTTCCGTAATCAGAGAAGCAGCAATGGCACCCTCTTCCAAGGTTTCTAATTCCTCTCTTCACCTCTGCAGTGGCTGAGACTCTCTTCCAGCAGCTTCCCTGGGCATGGAGCTGCCAAGACTGAAAGGAAAAAATCTTTTTATGATGAGGTGGAGAGGCCCTGGCACAGGTTGCCCAGAGAAGCTGTGGCTGCCCCATCCCTGAAGCATCCAAGGCCAGGTTGAATGGGGCTTGGAGCAGATGACTTGATCTCAAAGCTCTTCCCAATTTAAATGATTCTGTGAGTCCATGTCCCTGCTCATCGTGGGGGGCTGGATTCGGTGGCCTTTAGAGGTCCCTTCCAGCCCAAACTGTTCCATGTTTTTGTGGATCCTCCTGCTCCCAGCACACACAGCAGGGCTGGATCAGCTGCTCTAGAGCACAAAGGCTTTGCCAGCACGAGGTTTGGCACATTCTCCTTCCTTTTGTCTCCTACGCCCCGCTTGTTCCCACTACGCCAACACACCTGTACATCACCCTGAGAACGAGGGGGAGGAGCACGGAAAACTCACTTTTTCCTGAAATCTGAACCGCTTTAATGATCAAACTCACAGGAACAGCCCAACCAATGGCTCAGACAGCAAAACTGGGGCGCCAAAACAGGGATGGGCAAGGGACTGCGGAGCAGCAGCAGTGACAGGAGGGCAGGACCCTGCCCTGGACTCTGCAGGCTGGGACAGCAGTGTCACATCTCTGCTTCCAGGGACTGTCCTTTCACAGCCTCCTTGGCAGAGCTGGTGCAGCTCTGTCAGGCAACATCTTGTTGATGTCAGACAGACAGACAGGATCTGCTCTTCCAGCTGAAAGAATGCCTCACACACCTTATTTCTTAAGGCCAGGTTCTCCCCTTTTTATTTAAGCTCAGAGTATTTTCCACAGCCACGCTCAATCTTCTTCTCAGCCCCTGTTACCACCTCCATCCATGACCTGGCCCATGTGGACCCTCCTGTCAGCACAAGGATGCACCATCCACATCCTGAGCTGCCAACCACCCAGGAGTGACTGTCACCAACCATTCCCCACAGCCAGGAACCCAAACCACTCCAGAAAAACCCCCCTCTCTGGAGGTGTTTGGACACAGCTCCCTCATGCTGAGCCAGCTGCATCCACACGCTGACAAAAACACGAACCAGAATCTTTCCAAACACAATAAAAGTCACTTGGGGGATTATTTTTTAAAGCCAAACCAACAGGATTTCTTGATGTTCAGATTAAGCCACTGATCACGTGAGGTGAGCACAGGACCCCGCTCGCTCTGTACGTCCCAGGGGCTCTCAGGAAGCATCAGCTTCAAACCAGCTCATGCTGAAGTTTACAGCAGGAAAAAATCCATAGTCTTTGTAGCCTTTTCCCCCCTGCAGCTTCCACTTAGGAAATGTGTATTTATTTATGTGTATTATTATACGAGTACAGCTCTCTCTCCAATTTTTTACAAAGCAACACTAAAACTCCAACTCACAAAAGCGACTCCAGAACATTTATCCTCCAAAAAGCCTCCTGAGAGCAGCAGCAGTCACAGCAAAAAGGCTCCTGACACCGCAGCCACGTGCTCCTGGTGCAAACCTGCCTTTTCCAAGCCCTTCCCATTGACCAGCAGGGAAATCAAACGAGTACAAAACAATTACAAACCTAACGAAGCAAACGCTGCCAGATGTTGAACTCAGGCCCCAGATAATTCCAGGGAACACCTGTTCCCTGCCTGGGGTTGTATCCCAACAGCAGCGTGTGGAAATGTGCGCAGAGATTCAAGGGAACATCTGTTTTTCCATGAGCTGCTGGCTGAGCATTCATCACAAGCCTGATATTCCAATTATTTATTTGGAATGGCTGCTCTGGGCACAGACAGCAGCACCAGGAAGCAAAGCCCAGCCTGGCCTGTGGTACAGATACAGCATCTGCCACCAGAGCTCACCACTCCTCCTTTCCTCTGACATTCCCAAAGTTGGCAGATATATATTTACTTCCCAGAACTAAACTTATGGCATCAACAGCACCAGCTTTAATTCTAAATCTGGCTCTGGGACATGAAACGCATCCGATTTTCTCATCCGTTATTAAGTCCCAGGCATGCTAATAAGGCATTTATCTCCAAAAAAGATCATTACCCATGCGGATTTCTAGGGATAGTCAAGTTCTTTACAGCCTGGAGTCTCAGGACATAAATAGAAGCTGCATTTACTATTAAAATTAAACCAGCATGCCTGGGAGTTATTGGAAAAGTCAAACCCAAGCCTGCAGCGTGGTTGTGCAGGCAGCTCTGGGTGCCTGCATCAAATCCCAGGGATGCAGGCACTGCAACCTGCCACAGAAACTGCAGAATTCCTGAGTGCCTGCATCCCTGGAATTCCCCCCATCCCAGCTCCACAAACAGTGCTGGAAGCATGAACACGAGCCCTCGATCTGCAGTGAGAAAATCAAATCCCCCCTGAATAAACCACCTCCAATGGTTCATGCATAACACAGGATTACAGTGTCCTGGCAGGGGGGAGATTTTTCTTTGCTCAAGTCTGGAAAAGAATTTGTATCATAAAAGAAGAACAACATCAACAACAAACTTAACCCCAAGAGGAAAATGCTGACATATGCTGGAGAAACCACTGGAGAGAAAAATGACTTTAATAATGAGGTTTCTGTAGCAGTTGGGGGAGAATAAATGCAGCAAGAATGGCCACCCCCTCCAGTAATTCAGATTTTGAGGGCATTCACCACACCTCTGGAGGACTGCACTGAATTTTCCATCATTTCAGCTCAGATCAGTCTCGGGCTGGGAAAATTCAAGAACACTCAAAAAACAGTGTCAGTCTGAGCTGAGTCTTTGGAACACCTTTCGAAGTCTGAAGACTTCTCAAACTTTAAGCTTGTCCTGGATTTGGAGAAATGGAAAGATTTGAAAGATATTGAAGGAGAAAACCAAATTACTGTCACCATTTTGGAGCTGAATCCTACCTGAGACATGTGTGATGTTGAGAGACCAAGCAACCAAAAATCAGCTGGAAAATGAAGGAGTAAGGGGCAGGGCAGGAAGGCAGGACTTAAATGATGGAATCTCCATTTAAAACACCTGCACTCCATTCAAAATTAATTATGGTGGCCACGTTCTCCAACTTAAATGTTGGAATCTCCATTTAAAACACCTGCACTCCATTCAAAATTAATTATGGTGGCCACGTTCTCCAACTTAAATGTTGGAATCTCCATTTAAAACACCTGCACTCCATTCACTCTTTAGCATAAGCTGCATGATACAGACAATAAGCTTTAAAAATAGTTTTAGATTCAACTTACAAAAAAACCAATAAAGCATTTCTCAAGTTTTAGTTGGTGCCACTCCTGGCACAATTAAGCTGAAAATTGGAGCTGAAAATTTTAAAATGATGCTGGGTATCACCTGGAAATTACATGACAGCTGAACATCATTTCAGATAAATGATTCTGACATCGAAGACAGAGCTGGGCTAAAATCTACCAAAAAAGATAATGATCCCCGATGGCTGCACTGATAACAGACTGATAACACTGAGCTGCACAAACCACTGACAGCTACACCACCAGAGGTGCCCTTTCCCTGTGCCCACCTCACCTCCCATCCATCATCATCACTTTTACAGCCCTACAAATTGATGGATTCATGTTCATTCCTTGAAGCAATGCCATTCATATTGCAAAGGGTTCTGATGAGCTCTAGAAAATGATTTGTCACCCCTTGAAATCCTACCTGGAAGTGGGGACTCTTCCCACAGTTCCACCACAGCCAAATCAGGTTTCCACTTGGGGGAATGGTTTCCCAGTGCCAGAGGGCAGGGATGGATGGGATATTGGGAAGGAATTGTTCCCTGGGAGGGTGGGGAGGCCCTGGCACAGGGTGCCCAGAGCAGCTGTGGCTGCCCCTGGATCCCTGGCAGTGCCCAAGGCCAGGCTGGACATTGGGGCTTGGAGCAGCCTGGGACAGCGGGAGGTGTCCCTGCCATGGCAGGGGGGGCACTGGATGATTTTAAGGTCCCTTGCAACCCAAACAATCCTAGGATTTTATGATTCTCTGAGGTGAAATGCGAAGTATGACAATTTCTCATGCACAGCCCCTCTGTTCCCTGTCCCAGTTTGTGTGCACGTCCCTTGAGAACCTGGATTAAGCCTCAGCCTGAAGATGCCCTGATTCACGTGGGGGATAAAAAAAAACCCAACCAAATATATCAAACTCCCCAATAAAAGAACACACACACCCCCCAACAAGCCATTAACTACCTCCCTCATTCTTTCTTTGGGACCACGTAACTAATCCAGACAGAAATAAATTATAGCACCAACACGTCCAAAATACAGAGTGGAAGTCTGGGAAACGTGGCAAAGACCATCAAAATGAGATTTAAAAAACCCCAATCAAACAAAAACTGGAAGAAGTTTCTCTCCAGTGATTCCCCTTGCCTCACTGAGTTTCTTGGTGTTAATTCCCAACTCCCCTCCACTCCAAGGCTGGCCCTTCCCCTCCCAGGTCCCCCGTGCAAACCTCATCTCTGCCGATCCAGGGCCGTGCTCTCTGAGCCTCTGGCCTTGCAAGGCAGCAATTTTCTCACAAATAATCCTTGCAGTTTCATGCTTTTTTATTATTCTAGTACAGGAAATAGCTCAAAACAAAACTGAAGGCTTCCAGTTATATTTTTTGTTTAGTTCACCACCAAGCACATCACTGCTCTGGCTGGGTAATGGAATTGTTGTAATATCGATCAGAAGCTTCTAAAACACGGCAGAATTGTCTTTTTTTCCCTATTAAAAGGTCTGTCTGGTTTTGTGATTATATTTGATACAGAGATATGACAGCCATCCTATTATTTTTATGATTCCAAGACTTTCTGGAGCAGCAGCTCGTTGGGCTCTCTGACAACGGTGGCTGAAAAAATCCTTTAATTTCCACATCGAGCCCCCTGCTAAGGAATCTGCTGTTGCACATCCACTCCCAGCAGAGGTACAGCCATCCTCTTCAAAGCCCAGGCTGGGGAAAAAAGGGAATTTCCCTCCAGAATAAACACTGGGGTGGCATTTCCATTATCCTTTTGTCAAGAAAAGCAAGATCAAAGTGAAGAAACACAACCAGAGCCACACGTCACACAGAGGCCCTGAGCATGTGTAAGGTGCCATCTATTTTGGTGTTATTTTAGAAATAATAACCCAAACCTATTTTTTTAGTAATTAAAAACACTGGGAGACCAATGATTTTGTGCTACTGTTCTCAAGCAAGACCTACCTGATCAATGAATACCAAATTACAGCATTTCAATGTCTTTTTAAAACGTATTTTGAGGAAAAAGTGTCCCAGGCCAGGTTGGACGGGGCTTGGAGCAACCTGGGATAGTGGAAGGTGTCCCTGGCATGGCAGGGATGGGACTGGATGAGCTTTAAGGTCCTTTCTAACCCAAACCATTCCATGATTCTGTGTAGAAATTCCAAACGATGCCCCTGCCCATCTTACACAGAGTGACCACTGAAAACCTGAAACTCTGTTATTTAGAAAAATATTTCCATTCTCAGCTCTGAGACAAACTCCGAAAAATTCATTTGCCTTCCATAATTAAACTGCCCCAATGCTGCACACTTCAGGCAGAAAAAGGTTGAAGCATCAAGAAACACTCAGATAATTCTGCCCTAACTTCTGTCGAATGTCTGTTTTCTCCTTCTGAATGAAAACATAAATTCCATTACTGGAACATGATTAAACTTTGGTTTTTTCCTGTCTGAAAACGCAGTAATCACCACCTGAGCATGCCAGCTGTCAATGACAACAGCCTCAGGCTCTGATCTGCAGGAACTGAACAATTAGTAATTAATTAGAACAAAGCTGAGTAGTACAACACAAGCTGGATTGTCAGCTAGAGTTATCAGAGCTGCAGAATTAGGGCTGGGACTCCTGCTATGTGTGAGCACAGCAAGCTCATGGATTCCTCAGCAAGTTCCCAGAAAACTTCCCTTAAAAATGTGATTTTTCCTTTTTCTCCTTGATATGACAGGAGAGAACTCCTGTCCCCAAAAATACACCTCTGCAGGATGACAGAGCTTCTGCCCAGTCCTCTGCCCTTTCCACTCATTTCTCTCAAAGTTCTTCTGCCTCCCAAATACACCTCAGATCATCCTTGATATCTGGAAAACTGTTCACAGAGAGGAAAATTTGATGAAATTGTTCTTTAATCTGATTTTCATCCTCACAGATTCTTTACTTACAGCACCCTAAAGCCATGCCCTGTGTGACAAAGGGTTCTTCACACCCAGGGAGAGAACAAACAAGGACAGGCCCCAGCTGATATCCCAATTTTTGGGTGCTGTGATTGTGCAGAAGAAATGAGGCCTTTGCAGACACATCCATCATTGCTCTGCCTCCCCTTTCCAGTGAACTCCCTGATCACCACTTCTTCTCCAAAGCACAACCAGCAGCCCTGGGGCTCTCTGGGGATGGGCAGGTAACAGGAGGAGTGCAGAGAGAGGCTGGCAGGCAGCTGCAAGGGAGTTCAAGTGGAAAAAACCTAAAATACACCCCAGAGAGGACGTCTGCAGCCACTTTAGGGCATTAGAGATGCCACTTACAAATGTGAGAGCAGCAGAAAACCAAAAATCTCTGTTCACAGCGTGTGGAAATTATTGACAGAGCGGCACGAGTAAAGAAAAATGTTCCTGTACGTGGTGCTTCTAAGCCTTAAGGAAATTTGAATTGTTACAGCCAAAAATGACCAAAATATTAATGAACAACTACTGAAAAGTATGATATCAGTCCCACATCAGATCTGCTCCACACCTTCACACGAATCCACACCAAAATACCTAAACAATCAAACCAGTGACAAACTGGAACTGTGCCATGAACACAGAATAAAGCAGGAAAAATCTGTGCCAATTTCTTGGGTGCTGTAACCTTGGAGATCTCCAAACCTGCTGCTCATTTAGAGGAGTAAGATAAAGATTAAACCCCCCTTTAATGGAGCAGTTCTCAGATAAACATGTATTTAGGTCAATGACTTCCCCGCCTTCCCAAAAACTGTGCCACTGACTCCAAACACAGGAATCTCTCTGCGGTGGAGCTGCTGCATCTTTGGAGAATAAGGAGAATAAGGATCATTGGATCAGGCAGCCAAGGGCACAATTGGTTTAGTTCTGATGGCTCTGCTAAATAATTGCACCAGGATTTTTCTTTCTTCAGTGACACCTAAATATAAACAGCAACTTTCAGTATTGAAATCGGTTTTCTGGTCAGCTTTGGGATTTGGAAACCTTCAGGGAAATAGAATCATAAAATAGTTTGGGCTGGAGGGGGTGTTAAGGATTACCTGGTTCCCCTCTGCCATGGCAGGGGCACCTTCCACTGTCCCAGGCTGCTCCAAGCCCCAATGTCCAACCTGGCCTTGGGCACTGCCAGGGATCCAGGGGCAGCCACAGCTGCTCTGGGCACCCTGTGCCAGGGCCTCCCCACCCTCCCAGGGAACAATTCCTTCCCAATATCTCACCTAAATTTCCCCTCTTTCAGTGGGAACCCATTTCTCCCCGTTCTACCACAATTCCTGATGAAAAGTCTCTCCCTGACTTCTCGAATTCCCTGCAGATCCTGGCAGGTGCTGTGAGGTCTCCACACAACCTTCTTTTCTCCAGGCTGACTACAACAATCCACCCTGCTGCTCAAAGGGACCCATTTGTGCCATAAATGTTGTGTTTGGGAGATCTGCTTTGGTATCAGGGACCTCACAGCTGTGGAAATCCTCTCATAAAACTGTGAGATAACTGCACAACCTTCTCCAGGTTCATATTGGCTGGATAATCAGAAAAGTTTCATCTGTTTTAGGCCTCTTTTCAAAATGTTGATTTGTTACCTCTTCCTTTTAACCATTCAATGTTTCAGCCTAGGAGGTTATACCCAAATAAAGTACAAAATTGTGCCAGAGGGTGCAAATTGTCTGAAATGCATCAACCTACAGACAGGAAAGCCAGGAAGAGCCATCGGGAATTTTTGCATGCACACGGCCAAATTTTAAATGCCAAACCATTTCTGCAAGAGCTCCTGTTAAAAAAAAAAAAAAATAGGTTTAAAGCACTGATGTGGGAGCCAGGGGTAAAGCCAAATCTGCAAAAGGTTAGTCCAGCAAAGGGCAGCTTGGCCAAGCCAGCTCCTAAAGCAGATTTGAACGAGCAGTGACATCCCTGAAGGCAGGATTCCTCCCCAGGAGCAGGATTTGGCACATTCCCATTGGGATCCTCCAGCTTCCCGCAGGTCCAGGTCTACCAAATTTACCAGCCCCTCCCAGTTGGGTGCTGCTGGCAAACTGGGCCCTGCTCCAGTGCCCAGCCTCAGGATCCCACGGGATTTGAGCAGGGCAGGAGAACAGCTTGGAAAACTTATGTACAACCTCCAAATCTACAAATGACTTCCACTGCTGCCCACACACTCCGTAGTCATATTCAGCAGCTCAGAAACTTGAGGAGAAGGAGCTTTTCTTGCCCCAAAGAAGAGCAGAGGATGATAAATTAAATACCAGCACTATATTTAGAAAATAAACTCTTTCCGCTGCAGTTATAATTTGCCGAGTGTCACAACATTTTGAGTTTCCTTGGAAATATTATCTGCAGGGGGAAAAAACAGATTTAAACACGGCACATTCTCACTCCCATTTCCAGCTGTAGCAGAGGACAGCTCAAAAACCCTTCCCAGGAAAATGTGGCACAAGGATTCGGTGTCAGTCACTGCTCCTGCCCCTGGGCTGTACCACCCCTGCATCCCTGACACTCCATCCACACATTTCCCAACTCCCACCACCTTTTACTATTCCTAGCCCCACTAAACTCACAGATTTTGGGTTGAAGTTGCTTTATTTGCATTACGGAAGGAAAAAAAAAAATATGTTTTTCTCCTCAGAGAGCAGCAGAGTGAAGGTTGGGAGATGCTGAACGGCCTCCTTTCATGTGAGAGGTTTACACTTGACCTTCTGTTTTCCTTCCTGGATATTTATATCCTCTTGGCTCTGAAAGCTGAATAACAATGAGAAGCACACACTGACCTGCTCAAGTGAAGCTTCGATCCTTCTCCTAAAAGTGAATCCATGGCACTTGTTTCTAACACTTTTTCGGAGATAAATGACTAATTTTCAGCTTAATTTAGCACTCTTGGCATTTGAGCAGCTAAACAGATTATTCCAAGCGAAATTTGTCACTTCGATAATTCCAACACATCGCCTCAAAAGGCAGGGATTAGTGTTTCAAAGACACAAAAATTAATCCCGAAAAATTTTTCCCTGGGAGGGTGGGGAGGCCCTGGCACAGGGTGCCCAGAGCAGCTGTGGCTGCCCCTGGATCCCTGGCAGTGCCCAAGGCCAGGTTGGACATTGGGGCTTGGAGCAGCCTGGGACAGTGGAAGGTGTCCCTGCCATGGCAGGGGGGGCACTGGATGATTTTTAAGGTCCTTTCCAACCCAAACCATTCTGGGATTCTATGATTCAATCCAGAGCACCAATGTTTTAACTCTACATCAAAACAAAACCATGAAAAGACGTTAAAACAACCCCTGGAAAAAGAGAACGTTCTTGTGCCATTTCTAAAACTCACATATGGATCTGAAAGTGGAACTTTATGGCTCATTTCTTCCTCAAAATGAAAACTCCTTAGAAAGCAGCACATTTTCTACATAAATAACTGTCAAAGCACTCTTGTGATGCACTCAACGCTTGTTTCTGAGACATTTCCAGGATTTTTATTTGTCTTTCTACTGCTATAATCTTTAATTCCTTTTAATCAACACAAAGTATATTGTTTAGCTGAAAGTAAGCCAATTTTTATTTGGTAATAAAGCAGCATAATGCACACAAGAGAAGCAAGGCACCAATGAAAGATGGGGAAGAGGGAGGAATTCCATTTGAAATGAGGACAAAAACTTTTGATTCAGGAAATCTGTTGCTTTCCAAGGAAAGTGAATCTATGTGGCCATTTCCAACAGGAAAAACCAATATTCAATATTCATTTGCATTGCAGAGCAGCTCTGCAGCCCACACAGGGTAAATACGCTGGACTCAAATTATTTCATTGTGACCACATGGAAATTGCTGCATTATATTATTTTAATTGTGAGTAACTGCAGGGAAATCTATGAAAGAGAAAAATAAAATATAAAAGTCTGCAGAAGGGCAGAATTTTTGAATGGATCTGCTGAAATGCCTCAGAAATAGCAAAAAATAGGGATTTCCTATATTGAACTTTAGGGAAAGACTGGAGCACGTTGTGGAAAGCAGCCTCATGCTCCTGGCAATGGAAGAGCTAAGCCTGTAATACTTTTCCCTCCTTGTTAACCAAAGGATTACAAACCCTTCCCATCCCTGTGGTTAATGCAGCTAATACAGCCAATACATATGTATTGGAATTCTCCCTGCAAACCCAACAAAACCCTTGGAAATTGAAGCCAAAAAGCATTAAAATGATCTATAAGTCTTCTTTAGGGCTGTTTCAGACGTGTATTTTATAGGGGCATCACTAATGTGATAATCACAGATTCTGGGGACTCCACTGCAAACTCACAGAGAATTCCCAGAAATGCTCAGGATCAGCTGGAAATGGTCTGGTTTGATGTTAACTTGGGCACAGTTCTTTGAAGAAAATGTCACTTCAAACCCTGTTCATACTTTAAAGTGTCCTTGGGGACATTTGCTTGTCCCAACGTCCCATAACCTCAGGTTACAGCCAGCACCGAGTGACTTCCCACTGCAAGTGTGCCCAGGGATTCTTCTCCAGCTCCTAGGGAAGGGAATTACCCTGGGCTGCAAATGGGAGTGCTGGGTTCAGCCATGCTGAATTCTGATGGAAAAATAGAGAGGTTTTAGTTCATGGAATCACGAAATCATTGAGGCTGGAAAAGCTCTCCGAGATCATCAAATCCAACCTCACCTCTGCCCCAAGTGCCACATCCACATGGCTTTCAAATCCCTCCTGGGATGGGCACTCCACCCATCTCTGCCAGGGCTGGACAACCCTTTCCATGAAGGAATTGTTCCCAAAATCCACCCTGAGCCTCCCCTGGCCCAGCCTGAGGCCGTTCCCTCTCCTCCTGTCCCTGTTCCCTGGGAGCAGAGCCCGACCCCCCCCGGCTGCCCCCTCCTGTCAGGGAGTTGTGCAGAGCCACAAGGTCCCCCCTGAGCCTCCTTTTCTCCAGGTCCAATGTGAAGCATCCCAAAATTCCATTTCTCAGCATTGCTTAGGTTGGAAAAGCCCTCTAAGGTCACCAAGTTCAACCCCAGCACTGCCAAGGCCACCACTGCCCCATGTCCCCAAGTGCCACATCCACACAGCTTTTAAATCCCTCCAGGGATGGAAACTCCACCACTGCCATCTAGCAGTGATCATTTTTAAAAGAAGAGATCTGAAGGATCAAAATGATGAATATTCAATACTCATTTTCTCCACAGATTCATGAAAAAACACCAAACTTTCCATTTTCTCAAGAAGTGGCACAGGGAGCTGATCAATTCCTCTGCTGGGTTATTGCCATGGATAAACAAGCAGAGGAAATCCACCACAGGCTTCAAAAGTTAATAATGGGAGAGAAGGGGTAGAGGTCAGGGCTTTATTGCCAATTCCAACTTCTTCACTTTAGGAAAGGCAGGGTGAATTAAATATATGAAATTTAAATGTACTTCTTGAAAATAGCCCAACGCTGAAGTTACACTCAAGAAAAAAGTTCCTGTGTTTTCCTGAGTTATGATTGTTCCTTGTCCTCCCGAACTCACAGTAAATCTTGGAAACTCTTTACAGACACTTCAGTGAAAGCAGAACTTCCCAAATCACGTAGAAGGCTAAAAATATTTCAGCAAGTTCCCTCAAAGTCTAAAGTGTCTGTGAGAAAAGTACTTTTCCCACAGATAAATTCACAATATCTCCGATTTAGAATCAGTTCATATTTACATCTAAACAGCACGGGTGTGAGACACCACATCAGGTCCTCAAATAAAGTATAAATGTGCTTGGGGAAGGGTAAAAATCATGGAATGGTTGGGTTGGGAGGGATCTTAAAGCTCATCCTGCCATGGGTGACCTTCCATACCCCAGGCTGCTCCAAGCCCTGTCCAACCTGGCCTTGGACATTCCAGGGATGGAAAAATCTTCTTATCTTAGATCTGAATTCTGGTGCTTTGGAAATTTCATTGGAGCTTTAAGGGTCTTTAATACCTACAAAGGTTTGGATGTGGGTTTGAATAACCACAAGGAATAGCTCCCCACTTGCACAGGACTCACTCCTCTTAAAATAAATAAAACTAAATTAAAAATAAATAAAGTAAATCAAACTCATGATCTAGCTTACCAAGCCAACTTGACTTTCCATTAGAAATCCTAAAACGTCTTCCCAATTCTCCGTTTCACACTGATGGGCTTGGCTTAGCAGAAGCCATGTGAAATAGGTGTTATTAAAATGCCATATGCAGCATCAGATGGTATTTCCTTACACAGCTCAGTTCCTGAGCTCTAGAGGAAAAGAAATGGTAATTCTATGCAAAATAAGCTGTGACTCACCAGCACGCTGCTTTTGCAATTATCAAATCCCCAATTTTATTTACAGGGGTTTGAGTTCTCTTAGATGGTTCAAAAACTCCCTGATTAAAGAAGGACCAGAAGCAAAACCAATTTCAGAGATTGGTGTATCAAGAAACAGAGAGAATTGATACCTTGAGGAGTGGCAAAGCTCAGTATTAAAAGTAGGGATTTCACACTGAGGAAATGCTGGGATGGAGGGATACTTCCTCCAATTCGTAAAATTCGTAAAACACCCCAAAAACTTTAAATTTCCCTTAAAGAATCCAAGTGGTGTGATTTTATACACCCCTCATACACACATTTCCTGGGGGCTGTACACAAAACTGAGGACTGCAGCTGGTTTTTTTAAATCTTGCACTTAATAGCTTTATAAATGTAATTAATACAGCATTTCTTCTCTTTTTTTTGGCTTAATCCCAATTTTTTTTTCTTCAAGTTCGCAAGCACTTTCACCTGACCATTAGAGAAATATCCACTGCCTTTTGGTTTTGTTGCTGAGAAAGTCTGGAACACAGATGTGCCAGCACTGCAACAGAATAATAATAATAATAATAATAATAATAACAATAATAATTATAATAATAATAACAACAATAATAATAATAATAACAACAGTAATAAATAATCATTATAATTATATTAATACTCATTATATAATTATAGTCAACTAATAAATTTAATTAATATTATTTATTAATATTAAATATTGAATATTAATACTATATACACTATATCTTATACATATTACTAAATATTATACATATTAATAATACATTATTATATACATCATTAATATATTTATATTATAATAGTAAATATTAAAAATATTTATTTATTAATAACTAACTAATCATATTAATATACTTATATTAATACTGTTAAATACTTATTAATAAATTATTAATATTGTTATTATTATCATTAATATTACTTCTATTATTCTTGGCTGCACCAAAATTCGGTATTTCTCCTTTTCCCACAAGGGCCCTTCTGTTCCCTGGTTGCCATGGCGATGCTGCAGCAGAGCTGCTGGGGGTTTCTGTGGCTTCCCACCTGCAAGCTTTGGGAGAAGAGGCTTTGCTGGGCAGGGCACAGGTCCCTCCAGAGCCTCGGTGTTCTCCTGAGGGCTCAGGAATGGCCAGACAGGAACATCTGGAATGCTGAAATAGGAACTTTTTGCCAAACCTCTAAAAAAGATGGAATTCATCCATATTCCCTTCTCACCCTTGAGTTTCCCCCCACCAAGACAAGGTTTGCAATGCTCCTGTTGTTCTGCACAGCTTGGACACACTGAAATATCAGCTTGAGAACGTTCTGCGTTCATTCCAGCAAAGTTCCTGCTGAATTTGGAACAGGTTTATTCCCATTATGCCTCTGACATGAACTTCCAGTCAGACTTGTGTTCAGCACACCCTAAGCAGCACATTTTGTCCTTCTAGGCAAGGAGAGGGCTTGGATCACACCATTCCTAAGAGGTGTTGTGTAGGATTCAACCCATCAATTCAGGCAGACAAAGGCACAAAGTCCCATCACCTCCAGGGTTTTGCTCTGGAAAAACAGGACAGGACAGGATCCCTGGCCTGTCTACATATCCATACACATTTCCCCCACTCTTTACAAATTATTTGCCTTTCAGACTGTAAAATCCGAGATGAAAACACAGCACAAGCCAGTTTACATCCTGGAGTCACATCTTTTCAATAAAAAGGAAATTTTTCCTTTTCAATAAACTAAGGAAAGCCGGACTAAGCATTAACTTCAACACTTCCTGATGCCAAACTTGGAATAACTGTGTGCCAAGACATGCTTACAAAGCTGAAAGTCAAAAAAACCCCGCAAACAAACCAAAAAGTCCCCAACAAGCTGTGGGTTCGCTTTGGTTCTCTTTCTTTCGTCAAAATGAGCAATCATGACCCCAGAGAATTCATGAGGTCCAGGGCAGTGCTGGGCACGGGGGAGGCACCTCCAGTCCTGGGGAGAGTTTTGGGTCACAAAAGAAAGGACATTGAGGGGCTGGAGAGTGTCCAGGGAAGGGAACGGAGCTGGGAAGGGGCTGAAGAACTTCTGAGGGAGCTGGGGAAGGGGCTGGAGCCCCAGGAGAATTCCTGAGGGAGCTGGGAAAGGGGCTGAGGCTGGAGAAAAGGAGGCTCAGGGGGGACCTTGTGGCTCTGCACAACTCCCTGACAGGAGGGGGCAGCCGGGGGGGGTCGGGCTCTGCTCCCAGGGAACAGGGACAGGAGGGGAGGGAACGGCCTCAGCCTGGGCCAGGGGAGGCTCAGGGTGGACAGCAGCAGGAATTTCTTCCAGGAGAGGGTTGTTGAACACTGGGAGGAGCCGCCCAGGGTGGTGATGGAGTCCCCATCCCTGGAGGTGTCCAAGGAACGATGGGAGGTGGCGTTTTGCGGCATGGTTGAGTTGGCACGGTGGCATTCGGTTTGAAGTTGGACTCGATGGTTTTGGAGGTCTTTTCCAACCTCAATGATTCCTTTTTAAAGCCAATTCCATATCCCTGGTGAACTGGTTTGTAGCTCTTGGCCGCAGTGTCCCTCGTCCCCCCTGCCCCAGCACAGCTCAGGCCTGCTCAAGGCGGTGCCCTCTGAACACAAACGTGAGGGGGCTGGGCACACACTGGAAACAAAAATTAACAACTCAAGCTGCCTCCTTGCCTTGTACTAATCACAGTGAGCAGAAAAGAGGTCACATCAATTCAGCTGAAGCTGGTTAGAAGTGTGTTTTTAGGTTATCCTGCACATCAGCACTGTCAGCACCATGAGCAGACGCCTGGCTGGGCTTTGGCAGAGCCCCCCCTGGTCCTGCTGAGCAAAGTGACTCCTGCACCTCTGAGAGACCATGAAACATCAGCCAGGTAGCACAGCAGCAATCAAAATAATCCAATCATCAATTACAGATTTCCTAGATAAGCAGATACTGATAACCATGGGGCATAACAAATGGTACTGGGAAAATCCTGAAGAAGCTGAAGGAGAAGGAACCTCCAGCAGTGAAACAGGAATTCTGCCTGAAGACAAAGCTCTCGGGGCTGCTACAGCCCCTCCTGAAAATACAGAGCCCACAAGAGCTGGTTGGTTTGGAACATGAAGGTTTTCCTCTGCAAGCTGACAGCAAACATATGCTCAAGTGCTGCTGCAGCAGACAGCGAAGCCTGGTTACTTTGTAGTAATAAATATTAAATAACTACATATGTTAAATAAACATTTTTAAATTGTATTACCAGAATAAACGTATCAAATAATATTTAGTAACATAATACTGTTAAATAATATTAAATAAATAAAAAATGAATAATTATTCTGCCTTTTTTATTTCAATTGTGCACAGACTGGGTTAGATCAAGTGCCCACGTCAATGAGCATCCCGTGGATATCACAGCTGCTTTTCTGAAGGAGACAAACACTGTACAAGGTTATCATCATGAATAAACCACCTGAAAGGTCGATATTCCCTAATTTACAATGCCAAGGTTTTTTCTGACCCCACAGAGTGACGCCAAATGCAAATGAAAGGTTCTGCTTCCTCCAGACCTTGTTTGTACCATTTCAACACACCTGGTACATTCCTGTGCACGACATTCCCCTGCTCATCCCAAACTCCCCCATCAGCTGCAAACCCTGAATACACTCAAATTATTGCTGCAGCTTGACCTGGCAATCAGGAGTGGCTTTTCCTTTATTTTCCTGCTCCATCCCAGCCCAGGCTCAGCTGGGGCTGATGTTTGCTCCCCTCATTTCTGTTCTATCAGTCTGGGCCTACCAACCAGTCCAGCAACCTCAAACCATTCTGAACAATTTTACCTGGAGAAAAACAGCAAAATTCCTTAAAAATGGGAAAGATTTGAAGATGAGCCCTAGTACAACACAGCCAAGGAAAAGCTTCAGCCCAGTCCCAGAATGGTTTGGGCAGGAAGGCACCTTAAAAACCATCCAGTGTGCCCCTGTTGCAATTCAGAGAGAAGAGAATTCATCAGGGAAAATATTCAGCTGCTTATCATCAGTGATGGTTTCTCATTTCAACTCAGACCTTGCCACCTGGCCAGTGATCCTCAAAAAGCTGACACTTAGAGAAAGAATCATCACAGTTTTGGGATGGGAAGAACTATTCACCAGAATAGCTCTAAGAGCTCAAAAACGCTGTATTTTCCATTTATGTGGAAAAAAAAAAAGAAGTGAAAAAAAAAATCTCCTCAGAACAGCGTGACCCTGCTGGAGAAAAGGGCTGCTGTGTTTTCCCACCGGTGCCTGGAACAGACAAAAGTGGAAGCTGATGACTAAAGGAACAGCTAAAAATACCCCAAGTAGTCTGGAGCTGAGAGTTGTGTGCCCTCACTGCAATTAGCAAATTGCATATTCAGTTTCACTGACACTAATGAGTGCAACCGAGTTCATCTACACCTCAATTAACTTCAAGAGACGCTTCTTTTCCACAAATAATGGCACTTGCTCCTTGCTTTTGCAAAGTCCCTCTTTCTGCCTGACCCCTCGGGCAGTAAATCACTGCCTCATTTGCTGCAAATAGGGTTTGGAGGGATTAAGTGGGTGAAAGAAGAGAGAAAAATGCACTTCCAACACAGGGAGGAAAGGAGAAGGAAAACTCTTGCACTGGATGGGAGCAGATGGATGCCAGCAGGTTTTGGGACACCGCTGTAGTTGTGTGTATTTAAGGAAAATCAAGAAGATTCATTGAAGGAAAAGTCCAGCACAGGGAACAAGGCACCTCTGGTACTCGTCTGGGACTTTAAAGTCTGGACACCACGCTGGATCAGAGCTTAAAAATCTGTTTTCAACTCCAGTTGGAAGAGAAATCCCAGCCTGTACAAGAATTCCCCACAGCAGGATTAGCACGTGGGGCCAGAAGGCTGCAGTTTGCCACTGCTTTTGCTGAACAGATTCTTCTCTACTTCCCTCCTTGAAGGAGACAAGAAGGAGGTTGGTAGGGGCTGGATTTACAACAAAAAAATGGCAACGCAGTGTTTAATCAGATAATTTTAAGCATTACATTTAAAGCAACGAAGTAAAGGTTGAAGCATCATTCAGAGGGGAGGAAGAGGAAATGGATTTATGGTACCCAGGAAAATAGGAGGAGAAATGAATCAAGAGATGAGATTTCAGCCCCAAACCACCAGTGAGGATGATACTGAGGAAGGATTTCCTGGATACCCCTGGGAGCAGCAGGAGGAGGACACAGGGACGGGCCCCAACCCAGCCACCACCAGACCTCACTGCTGGATTTGTTCTTTATCCCATCCTAACACACAATCACAGAATCATGGAATGGTTTGGGCTGGAAGGGACCTCAAAGCCCATCCAGTGCCACCCCTGCCATGGCAGGGACACCTTCCACTGTCCCAGGCTGCTCCAAGCCCCATCCAACCTCACCTTGGGCCCTTCCAGGGATCCAGGGGCAGCCACAGCTTCTCTGGGCACCCTGTGCCAGGGCCTCCCCACCCTCACAATCAACTTTCCCTTTTGTTCAGATGCTGACAGCACTAATTACCAGAGAAGTGTGCAAACAGATGCTAATTTGAGGCAGTATCACTCAGGAGAAGCCGTTTGGCAAGAGGCAGTGGCTGATGGAAAATCCAGCTATTGATTTTCCTATCGGCTGCTGTCATCGCTGCTGCTGCCTACGAATAAACAACCCAGAGAATATTTGCTTTCCAATGACAGCTGGTGTCAGCATCAGTATGCATTTGCTGTCAATGCTTCCTGCAGAATAAACTGATATTTTGCTATTTAATGTGTTTCAAAAGCATCACTGCAATTCCTGATGGCATTGTCGTATCAAATGGACGTGTATCCCAAAGCCCTGGCAAAGTGCTGAGCTTCCACAGCCAGTTCCCATTCAAATCCTTAGAAACTCTTCTCAAGACATGGCATTAAAAAGGATTGCTCCTTTTGAACATATTTACTGAGGAACAGAAGCAAACTCTGTGTGAATACCAGCACAATAATCACAGCAATAATACAGAAACATCCTCTTGGGAAATATTTAGCACGAGTGAGTTTTGAGTGCTGCTCAGGGTATTTACAGCTCACAAAAACCTAATTTTGGACTTGTAAGGGATTTCTATAATTACTGATTTCTCCTCCTTACTTTGCAACTTGGATTTTTGCATAAAGGGTTGGGGTTTTTTTTGAGGATCAGGATAAAAAAAAGGCAGTGTTTTCCCAGCTGCCTCTAAGGCACCATAAAACACAGAGGAGAGCCCCACTTGGAACCTCCTTGGAGTGAAACTTATAACAAAGCTGGGGATTTGACCATCACATTTAGAGATGCCGAAATTCCATCCAAAAGTATTTTTGGGTGGAAAATACCCTTTGGTGAAGTGTGGCTTGTTACCATGGGAATAATTCTTTGGACTGAGCTGCATCCTGGTCCTAAGATCAAAGAGAATTCTATTTCTATTTTGGAAATAAGAAGTGGCTTAAAAATAAAACAGAAACGCAGCATTTGTGCAGGACACAGAGTCCCAAATGTGCAGGTTTCATTTTTCTAAATAAACCAGCAGCTGAGCCAGGGCAGAGCCCACAGCCTGAACCAGCCTGGACCAGCCCTGGCTCCTTCCGTGCCAAGCACCAGCAGCATCCACTGAAATCCCAGCCTTGGAAAGGTCCCCCTGTTGTAAAACCAGTTGTTTTGCGAGAGAGTGGGGTTTTGCTTTTTTGTTTTTAATTAAAAATGAGCCTTTTATCTCGCCCAGTGTTTACTATGGCATCCTGTGATCACAGAGAGCTGGCAGGGCTCTGCATCTGCCCAGGCCATCTGTTTGTGCTTACTGGGACCTGCTGGTGGCCCCAGTGCCATAGAAAGAGGCACAAACACCCGGGGTCTGAGCTCCAGACACGGCTCAGGCCTCGATGTGGCCTTTGGGTCACTCATTTCACATCACACCTTGAGGACAAAACACCAGCAGGGGGACAAGGGGATGCCAGGTGAAAAGTTCATTTCACACCACAGCACGAGCCAAGGCACCGCGGGCATCCTGGGGATGGCAGTGCCAAGGGATTCCAGGGACACTGAGGGGTCCCCAGACACAACACACACACAAAAAGAGTCACTGATGGAGCCAGGGATTGCACAGAGCTTGGCTGCTCCCAGGCTTTCTCCAGGGAATATTATAGGATATTATAATATATATTATA
>VZRV01006886.1:1565936-1602736 GCA_013398115.1 Falcunculus frontatus | reverse complement strand
AGGACTCGGCACTCGGACTTGTTAAACTTCATCTTATTGGACTCTGCCCATCTATCCAACCATTCCAGGTCTCTTTGCAGAGCCCTCCTACCTTCCAACAGATTGACACAAGCTCCTAGCTTAGTGTCATCTGCAAATTTACTAATAGTAGACTCAATACCCTCATCCATGTCGTCAATAAAAATATTAAACAAAACTGGCCTCAGCACAGATCCCTCAGGGACACCACTGGTGACTGGCTGCCAACTGGATGCGTCACCATTCACCACCACTCTCTGGGCCCAGCCATCCAGCAGTTCTTAACCCAGCAAAGGGTGCACCTGTCCAAGCCGTGGGCTGCCAGCTTTTCCAGGAGTTTACTGTGGGAGACAGCGTCAAAGGCCTTGCTGAAATCCAAATAGACGACATCCACAGCCACATCCACATCCAGCAGGTGGGTTGCCTGGTCATAAAAGGAGATCAGGTTGGTCAAACATGACCTACACCTCCTAAACCCATTCTGGCTGGGTCTGATCCCCTGGGCATCCTGTAGGTGCTGTGTGATGGCACTCAAAATAAACTGCTCCATTACCTTACCAGGTACCGAGGTCAGACTGACTGGCCTATAATTTCCAGGATCCTCCTTCCTACCTTTCTTGTGAATGAGTGTCACATTGGCCATTATTGAGATGCAGAATAATTCGTGAAGTCAGTCATACAATAATGTCTGTAGGTACTTGAATATCAAAATATCTGTATGGATAAAGTACCAGTCTATGTAAGAGCCAAAGACAAATATTTTGTGATATTCCATTCCTCGTACCCAGGATGGCTACATAAGCAGGGAGCTCAGGCTTCCTTCTCACCTGCTTGTGAGTTGCAGCTGTTCAAATATATTTATCACTAAACAGCATTAGTAATATACAGCTATGAGAGCTAAAGGAGAAGTGGTTTACTGTTTCCCGCTGTCATTGTTTGCTACTCCTGCAGTTTAACTACAACCTTTGGCTGCTGATATTATGTGTTTGTTCTACAGGATCTGAAATAGAGATGTGGGGTTCATACTTTGGATTAAATATAGCTGGCCATAGAACTTCACTGTGAAACCGGGCCACAGTTAGAATACACCTTTCATGATGCAGTCAGATAGTCAGTGAGGCTGAAGGAGATAAAAGAATCAAAGGTGCTGAAATACTTCTTTTTCCATTTCTTTTCCTGAGGAAATAAATTAAGCATATGAAACTATGAAGCAATGGCTGTTATGAGAAATGCTGGAGGTGAAAGATTTCCTATATTCGGACCAAGGCAGAAGTTCAGGGTGGATTGCTTGTGTCACATGTAGTAAACAGCAGATGGCTGCAAGCGTAAGGGAAAATAACACGTATCTGACAACCTTCTATTAAAACTAAATAAACCAGTTCTTCAACTGGCATAGAAAGGTGTCTGTCTATTGATTCTGACAGAGATTTACTGGTGTGCATGTGGCTTGTCCTGAGAAAATGTTTCTTTGAATATCGGTGGGTGGTAGGAAATTTTACACACAGAGATGTAGTTGATCAATACAATAAATATTTAACCTTCCTCAGAATATTTGCAGCCTGGATGTTGGTTTAACTTATGCCAGAGAAGAAGCTAACTTTGACATTCAGATCCTGGTGTCTGAGGGGTTTGAATCTGCTGTTATAAAGGCAGTCACTAGAAAGCTGTCCTATGTTAGCCCATCTGCTGAGAGAGAAGCCACTTACTGGAGCAAAATGAAACTTCTGCGCCTTGATGGTAAACAGGTATGAACTGTGAGAGCAAATGCTCTTACTGCTGATGCTTGCATTTGTCTTGACTATCTCAAGGTTCCAAAAAAAGATCAAAATTTTGGAAGACAAAGCTGAAGGGTTCATGGAGCAGGAATTCCTGTTTCCTAGTCCAAGCAGCTCAGCCCATGTCGGTTTTGCCATCATAAGCACCTTTTCCACTTAAAGCTGCCTGTGGAAGCAGGAGGCATTCTGGATGGACTCCAGTAGGGAGCACTAGGAGGCTACTGCACGTGCAGCTGTTGGGGAATCGCACTGAGATCAAACGGCTTGGGGATTAATTTGTTTCTGCTGTTTTGTCTTTTAAAGGTGACTGTATTAATCTGGGAAACAATAGTACCTTTTATGAGTGATCAAAGCTGTCATGTAAGAAATTGCAGGGAATTTAACATATTCAAGTTATCACCATGCTGGGTCGGACCACTTTCCTGAGAGAGGTACTTTAAATAAAATTACATTTTGAGAACACCCTACGATTGCAGCAGAATCATTCATAACCTGATTGAGGTCAGAGATTTTATCTCAAAGTATGTCCCACTAGTGACTGGGTTTCATGTGTTTTTGGTTGTGAGGAAGACTCTAATTACATTTCCACGCTGTGTGGGGACTGGTTAACACAAAGAAATCTTGTCTCCTTTTGTGTTGTGCTCAGCCCAGCAGTTACTTTTGTTCTAAATTGGGCCTGGCAGCCTCTAGGGTGAATGATTGACATGTCAATGTGCTAACAGAAGCCAGAACCAATTCTCTTGTCTGACACCTCCTTTCCTCCTCTGAATATTAATGATGAGTGACCCAGCTGAATGAATGAAAAGTGCACACATCCCTTGTGGCTCCCTGCAGATGCTCAGAGATGACAGCAGGATTTGCCCAGGAGAGGACACAAGCCCATAAAGCCATCTGGTATTATGTAGTGAGCTTAATGTGTTCATTGACTTGGCCAAATGTTTGGTAAATCAAAAGTTGACAGGGAAAGATTCATAATATTTATGCTTAAAATACAGTCAAAACATCACAGAGAAAAATAGGAGTCCTAGATGAATTCCTAGAAAAACGTAAAGAAGTACAGCTCAGATTTTGAGCTGAGAAGATAGGTAAGAAAAATATAAAAATATTTTAGTTAAGTACAAGTCACAAAGAAGTGATTTGCTCTAAAAGTGTCTTCAGTTAGCCTGTGATTGATTTCAGATAGCACAGGTTATTGATGATCACCATAGGCTTTTATAGTACAATTTCCCAAAACACCCAAATGAGCCAGCCTTGGAAGCCATTTTGCAGTCACTTGATATTTGTCAGTTCATTATTCTAATTTAGTTGAATCAAATAAGCTGGTCTTTCTTAGTCTGGATTATGTATTATTTATTGTTATATTACATACTAAGACTATTAAATGTGTTGTCAGACTGTTAAGACTAGGTGGTGTAATGCATAACCAAGGAGCAGATTTCTTTATTTAATCATGTGAATTTTATTTATTCTTTCAATAAAATAGATTTTATAGTATGTGATTTAAGATTTTCCACATAAATGTTTCTTTTATCTCTGGTATCTCAGCCAGCAATTCTGCCCCAATAGGCAAAGAGAAAAAAATCCATATTAACATGCAATAGACTTTTTCTCTTTGTGAGGTTTAGATCTGGTTCAAAGACAAAAAAAAAATCTTTTCTCACTACATTTTGCATATCATATTTTTTATCTCCATTACAGTAAAAATGCAATCAATTTTCACCTTCAATGCTTTCTTCATCTTTTGAAGATGCTGAGGTTGAATACCCTTTGTATTTTCACAATATCCCAAAGATTGGCAATTCTTTTGCATGCATACAGAAGACTCTTGTATCCGTGCGTTGAGTGAGTTTTGCACTGATTATTGCAAACCTTTTCCCTAATCGCCTTCTCTATTTTCTTTTATACTGTATGACAGTCCAGTCAGATTCAGCTGGTTGCTGTGAAACCATTTTGTCTTGCTCTTCAAATCCTTTTGTGTGACCCCACTTGATTACCTAATTATGTTATTTCCCATCTTCCACATTCTTTCCTATTACCCCAAAGGCCCTTTGCAGTTTCCTTTTATTTCTCAGCTGTTGATGTTGCTCCCATTTTTACTTTGCAAGCCATATATCTCACCTAACTTTGCTGTCTAATTTAAACCACATCTTTTAGTTCCCCTATAGTTAGTGGAGAGAAAGGATACCTTCAGAGCACATTTATTTTGTTTTATCTCAGTCTAAGATAAACACCAAAGTTAATTGTGATGAATTGCCCTCTGGGTATTTCCATACATGGGAAGTCTGGACAACCAGTTTGGTTCGTACCGTACAAAGTAGGGAAAACAAATCCCAGTTTTAATCAGTTTGCCCAGAGTTTTCCCAAGTGCCTTATTCCCTTCTGCCTCAGTACCTTAACCTCCTCCCCGGAATCCACTTGATACCATTTTCTCCACCTAAGTGTGCTATTAAAATTTAAGCCTTCAAGGAAATACGTAAACTGTTATAGTAAACATCCACTTAAGAAAAGGGAAAAAGTTTAATTTTAAAATAATTTTTTGTTGACTTCACAATGCTTCATACCGAACTTTTGTTTGTAGGGCATTGGGGTATCGCCATGCTTCTCTGAGAGAGTGCCTTCCTGCTCTTGTTGTACAAAGACTTTATTAGCAGAAGGGTGTTCAAGCTTTCAAATTAAACCAGCAATTTACAACAGAAGCCTGAGTAACACCTGTTACAACAGTCCCCCAGAGACGGGGTGCCCCTGATGGCCAGCACTGTCGCATGCAGACTGATGGTTCCAGCCTGAGGTGGCTATGAGTTATTTAAATACAGCATGGGAAATACTTTTTTGTATAAGTTATCTGTTTGAACAGATCAATATTTGAACAGAATCAATAATTTAAAAAAAAATCCTGTAACACTTGGTTTTACATTATTTCAGAAAAAAAATCTGACAAAAATACTTTAAGTTAAAA
This sequence comes from Falcunculus frontatus, assembly GCA_013398115.1. NCBI lineage: Eukaryota > Metazoa > Chordata > Aves > Passeriformes > Falcunculus > Falcunculus frontatus. The sequence goes on along the minus strand of VZRV01006886.1, from coordinate 1,597,987 downwards.
AAATTCTTTACTCTTGCATCCTAAAAATAGCCAAGTAGTTAATTTCTAAACAATTACAAAGAGAATCACTCTGGGATTAGACCTTTGAGTGACAAAATTCAGCTGCAAGCACTTTTATTAAATTTTTCTTTTTTGTATGTAAATTAGTGACTAAATAATTGTGCCACAGAAACAGTAGGTCCAAGGTTCATAAAGAAAGTAGACCTGCACTTCACAGATTTATGACAACTCAATGATCAGTTTCACTGAAAAACAAGAAAGAAATTTTCGTCTGTTTTTTGAAGTCAAATGGGTTGTGCCCTTCCAGCTTAAGCGAGACAAGATGCTATATTTAAATGACAAAATGATAAAGAGATTATTTTGTTAATATAGATTCTTCTATTGGAATTAAAAAAAAAAAATAATAATTATCTTATTCCAAAGGGCATTAACTTGCTTCAGTAAAAATGTTTGGTCTCTCTTGTGCATACCAGTTTCAGCTTTGAAACTCACAGAAAGGGCTTAATTTCAGAGAATCACGAATGGTTTGGGTCGGAATGGACATTGGAGATCACCTGGTTCTAACTGCCATGGGCAGGGGCACCTACTAGGCAAGATTGCACAGAGCCCCGTCCAACCTGACTCTGAACACTCCCGGGGATGGGGCATCCACACCTTCTCTGGGCAACCTGTTCCAGGGCCTCACCACCCTCACCATAAAGAATTTCTTTCTAGTATCTAATCTAAATCTAATCTTTTTCAGTTTGAGGCCATTACCCCTTGTCCCATCACTGCATGTCCTTGGGAAAAGTCCCTCTCCAGCTCTCCTGTAGACCCCTTAGGTATTGAAAGGCTACTCTAAGGTCTCCCTGGACAGTGAGCAGGTTATTCTGTAGGCTCTGCCTCTACAGTGTTCAGCCAAAGTAGTTTGGGTGCTGGAAACTGAATAGAGATCACTGAGTTTTCTCACACTCATGTGGACAAATTCTGCCTGTGAAAAAGCAAAGTGGGTCTGTGTACATATCAATTCTTCTGGGTAAGCTACTCTCAAAAATGAAATACAAACAAAAAATCTGGCAGGAGAACAAAGTTCAGTCTGGGAAAGCTTTTCTCACAACAGAAAGTCCAGACCCCTCCAACAAAGAGAGTTAGTATCAGATTAGTGTCAAATTCTTGAAGACTCAGCTGCATTCCCATATTGAATTCTAAGAGAATTTGTCCTATTAGGATTGGATTTAGGGAGGTGGGAGTGGGAACAGGCTGAGTTTCCAGAGGCCAGGGCCCAAGCAGAGAAACTGTGCAGGTGGGGGAAGGTCTCAGCTGAATGGTAGGGGACATGCTGATTGTTGATGAATTTCCACTGTGGAATGCACCCCTGTATCTCTGGGGTGTTTAGAATAAGATGTTATGTTGTTTACCGTCCACTGCCAGGTGAGACAAAGAATACCTGTTGCAGCAGAGAGAGAGGGATGCCCCCCAGAATGGAATTAAGACAGTTTCAAATGGTCTGAACCACCAGAGAATTTCTTCTATTAAATGACATCTTAATTTTCACTACTAAGTTTGGTCTACTAAATGTTCCACTCAGTATGTGCTATGCCTAAAGCAAAGGGAGTTACGACAAATCCATTCAAATATGGGTAAAGGACACAAAACCAGGAAAGGAAAAATGAGCAAGTATGTATTATAAAGGCTAGAGAGAAATGTTTCTTCCATACAATTTTCTGCTGCTCAGTAAATATTAGTTAGATTTTGGTGTGGGGCCCTTTCAGGATAGGAATGAATATGACAGCTATGAACAGACTATTTGGAGTTATAAATGGAAATAATTTATTTACTGGCATGATGAAACCTAGAAACCTTTAGTGAAAGACAGCAATTAAGGGACACAGTACTAAAACTGGCAGAGGGAAGGGAAGGAGAAATATTACTGAAAAAAAGGGCTTTTTATTCTACATTTCAAAAGGAGTAAACATGAATGATAAAACATGCAGCATGGATTTAAGGTTAGGGATTGAAGGGAGATAAGGAGCTTAAGCCCGCTGCATTAACACCAGCTGGTGCTGTGTGTACGCTCCTGTGGCATCTGATGAGGCTGGGTTTGTGTAACTGCACAGGAGACCCAGGCACCAGACAGGGAAAGGAAAGCAATCGCTTTATCAGGGGGGCACACCACAAACTCTGGCTTTCCCGTTTCTCCTGCAGGTTAAGTAAGAGTAATGAGAGCTTATCAGTACCTTGATTAGACACAAGGCCGTGTCTAAGGAGTATTATCCTTTTCCTGGCGGAATTAACCTTTCTAGTGAAGAAGTGGTCCTACCTTCGCTTACCTGAGTGTGTTGCTTTTATTTACAACTGAAGTCAGTACAAGAACCACTGTGAACATTGTTACTCAGGTGGAAAGCAGATTATTTCAAATTTTTAATTGATATTTATTTCTAAGTAGAAGAAATCCTACTTCAACCAAAAAATACCTCTCAACTCCTACATAAGCAATGAACAAAAACTGCTTAAAAAAGCACTTTTTTTTCTTTTCCTTTTTTTTTTTTTTTTGGTTAAACTTATGTAATTTTGGGAACAGATAGGGTCTCATTCAAGGGTGCAATGTCTCAATTTCATGAGTGTCCTCATGCTAGAAAAATTCTTAACAATAAATTACTCAGAATATAAGTTCTGCTTGAGTAATGTTTATAGAAGCAGGCTCTGGGTTTCTCTGCTGACTGTGCTAACAAGAGTGTCAGCTGTGGTTTTGCTTTTTGTGATATGGATTAGATCCAAGCTGAATTTGACTTTTTTCCAAGTCAATTATGAATTATCTGAGAACCAAAGCAGCCAAATGAAATTTCCCTGAACTTGAAAAAGAAATTAAATTGCTTGTATGCTCAAGAAAGAAGAGAATCTCGCTATTTTTGAGAGGTAGGAAACAAATTTATTTTGTGGCTTGGGTTTTTCATAAGAAGATGCTCAGATATTCTGTTGAAGAAGGGTCAGTTAAATAAAGAGAAATGGAAGCAGAGAGGAAGAAAATATGCAACTGAACATTTTCATAGGCCAAGTATTGTGTAATGTTTCAAGCCATGCACTACAAGCATGTTTCCTTATGCAAATAAAAAAACCCCAAGCAACAAACCAGCAGCACTCTGAAAATGGTGTCTTGGGGCCTTGATGTATGAAACAGCTGTGTAGCTTGGGTTCACCATAGATGAGGAAACCAACTTCTGTTTCCTTCTCAGCTCTGATTTGCTTTGTGTCACACCACTTTCTTACCTCAGGTTTTACTATCAATACAACTGGAATAAATAAAGTGTAAGGCTTAATGTTAACAGATTTGAAGCACATGCATTTCTGACTAAAATAATTTTAATCTCACCTAGCTGCATGGGTAGAATGAGATGAAACAACAATAGATGTCTTCATCCCACCCATAGTGCCATTTTCGTTGTCTGCTGCTCTGCCACTGCAAAGCAGGTGAATTATTCTACTGTACTTTCTATTCTGAACATGGGGCAAATGATTGAAAACTTGTTGAGAGATCTGTTAGTGAATTGTATTGTTTCAACAATTTTTTACATCCACAAAGATAAAGATCCAGTTGTAGCAAGAGCTGAGAATAAATGATGATCCATCCGAGCTGAAGGCAGTGATAAAGTGGCCTTGGACTTTAGTGAATGAAATTTTTATTTTAAAATAAAATACTAATTTTTAATTAATTTGGTTTGGTTTTGTTCTTATAACAAAAATGTGAGGGAAACAAACAAATTATATTCCACCTGCACTTTAATTTATGAATCCATTGACTCTAGTTTACCTCCATTTTATTTCTTTCATATGATACTTATAAGCAGAGTTTTATTGATCATCTTTTTATCATCCTCTCTGTGTTTTCCTGGGAATCGGCCTGCTTCTAAATCAGGCAGATATTGCAACTGTCATCAAATATTTAAAGATTTTTCTAATCCTTGTTCCTTGAAATAATTCTGAAAAAAAGATTTATGTGTCCATTAGTAGATTATTGTTTGCTCAGTGGCAAATGAAAGTTCAAATAATGCAAGTGAGGCAGAATATTGAGAGATTTTAAAAGCTGTAATTTTTCACAAGCTGAATTACTAAACTGTTATTTTATAAAGCTGTATTTATTAAAATTCACCCACCCCTTGTGTATTGGTCTATGATACACATTTTTCTCCTCCTTTGTTATGCACAAAATGTCACCAAAGTTTATTACAATTTAAATTTTGGTTTTATCATCAAGAAATTATTGCTTTATTTCCCTTCTGGCCTTTGTATAATCATCTTTTCTTCTTATCAGACTTACCATTATTAATGGATAAATTTCCTAATATTGAAATAAATCGATTTTCAGCTATTGAGTAGTTTATGTCACATGAAATGACCAGAAAATACAGTTCAGGAAAGGCTGCACTAAACTAAATTACCTCTGTCCACAGATGCTTCCTAGTAATAGATACTCATTTTCAAATTCATTCTGTGCATTAAAGAAGAACTAATTATGCCAGTAATATCCAGGTAAAACTGCCAAGATTATGGCAGTGATCCTGCTATTATAAGAGAGGAAGGCAGTACAGACCAGCAGCAGTAGCAGCATTGATTTATGTGCAGATACCAACTTTCTCTTCAGCCTAGTATATTGTGAAGAAAAGCTAGTTTTCACATCCCCAAATCCAGTCAATTCTATCATTGAAATGGATTTTATGTCTTAGTCATTCAAGACACCCTTTTGATTTCCTTGGACAGTAAAAAGTTTAAGAATAAAAGATTCTTTCACTCCAGAATACCAGAAATTTTGCCCATTCCAAAAGGAGGAGAAATCTGTGTGAGGTGGGATCAAATCCTTTTTTTTTATTCTGAGTGAAAGAGTCCATAAATAAGGATGGATTTCTCTTGGGCTAAAATTTTTATTTTACATATATATATATCTATATCTTTAATGTCATCAGTTTCTGAGTGAGGGAGTCTGAGAGACAGTAAAACACAGCATGAAGTCTCCTACATTCCTGTTCCATTTGGGGAAATGAACACAGCGTGATACTTTGTAACTTCTTCTTTAGAGTCTCTCAGTCCCAGTAATGGGATCGTCAATTTATAGAAACTGAGGAGACCCCCCCACATGGGCTTGTGCTGTTTAGTCCTCATTCTGCTGAGGTGTTTGTGTAATGATTTTTGGCTGAACTTGTTCAAGTTTTACACACAGGCTGTGGGTCACGTTGCTTGTGCTCTCCCCTTCTAAACCAAAAGGCAGATGGTAGCCAAAAAGATAACCAAAAGAAGCAACCAAAGGCAGAGCCTGGCAACCTTGTCCAAGATTTATGGAGGACGAGAGCAGTAATGCTATGAGATGATTCACCCCACAGTAACAATTGTTTGGCTCCTAAAGGGAGCCTTAAAAGGAGTGGACAAACACCAACCTGTCATTGCTTTTCAAGAGGAAGCCAAAGAGCACAGTGAGGACTCACAGCAGCTGTTCCTTTCCCCTGGGCTGCACAAAAGAAATTCTGGACGTACAGCTACCTCTTGACACATTCCTCTCGATTCTTGTGAGTGTTTTGGCTTGAGAAGATGAGCAAGTGCCACCTGTGACAGATATCACTTCTCCTTCCAGAAGGTCTCACCCTGAGTCTTGTTACATTAATTGCTGAGACAACCATGAACATAACCAAGACAAACAGTCCATGGAAAGGCAAACATGAGGAGGTCTTGCTTCAAACACAGGGAATTGCTTCAGAGCAATTTTATGCTATTTCCTTAATTCATTTTGGAACTGAACAGGGTGAGTTTTTTTACTTAAGTCTTTTAAAAGCAGTTCTCAACAGAGAACTACTAAGCACATGAATGTGGAGAAGTAAGGCTTGGGAAAGTCAGAAGCAATTGTAGCAACTGAGCTTCATTAGTGCTTCAAAAATGGCTGTTCTCACTACTGGGCAGTGACAGACACTCGTTAGTTCATTTGCATGTCTGGCTTTCAACTTGATTCCAAAATTTTCTTGAAAGCTGACACTCATGTTTTTCGGCAGCACAGTGCTAAACAAGAGATTGTACAGGATAACCCTTATAGCTGATTAGACTGTACATGTTGACTGAATGAACATTAATTGAATATTACAACTATACTTTTGGTTAGGTCAAAGTCAAAATCAAAGTTAGTAACCAGATGTTAGGAACAAGAACAGAAGGGTGGATGGATGGATGGATGGATGGATGGATGGATGAATGGATGCTTTTTCATAATCCACCAGGAAAGAATAAAACACATCACAATCCTGGTTTTTGCTCTTAGACTTTTCTGTGCTTTTTCCTATCCAGTGCCCAATTTTTTTTCCAAACACAGTCAATCCTTTTTGCTTCATTGTTTCCCCCTGTAAGTATTCAAGTTTATCCAATCAAAGGCAGTACAAAGGACCTGGAGAATTTCTGCATCTCTTGCAGCAATTGCTGTCTGAAGCCCTATTTCTAAATCCAAGATTTACTTTCATTCTCTGTCAGACAGTGTTGATTACTGAGTTAGAGAAATTGATTCATGAGGAAAGGTTAAGGAGCTAAATACAAATAGCTTGGCTGCATGATGACTAAGACAGATGGGAACATCATAAGAGGCTGCAGAGTACGATTGCACTGAGAAGGAAGGGCCTCTGGGGAAAGGCATAAAACATAATCTGGCTCATTTTGAGTCTTCCAATTGTCACCAGAACCATTATGGTGAAAAGGGAAGCAGGTGGCTGCTTTACATACTGTTTTGAATTTAAACAAGTCTCAGCAGAAGCACTCAGTCAGTTATGGGTTATCACAAGAGTGCAATATTTGCCCTGTTCCTTTAGATCAAAGCTCTATCCAGCTGCAAATCCTGCCTCCTGCAACACCATGAATCTGATGCTCTGGAGCTGAGCAAATATGCAGGGTTCCTCCCCTTGGTCTTCTTCCAGTTCCCAGCAGTTTGTGGCATAGGGTTTTCTCGAGGTTTTAAGACCGTTACATTTAACAACTACAAATTAACCCAGTCCTCCATTATTCCTCTACTTTTAAGCCCATTATTATTTTTGACATTGGAAGTGATTTCCCCAGTTTAGTTATGCAGAGCATGCAACTGTTGTCTAATCAGTAGATTGTGTGTTCTTGGCTGTTATGTTGAAAGATTCAATGGTTGTTTTTTCAGTCTTACAGAAAAAAGGCTTTATTTCACTTGCCTTTTTTCTAGGCTGTGTGGTCACGGTCTGTGTGGTCACTTTTCTTAAATTCCTCCCCTAAACAGCTATTCCACACTTCCCATTACGTTTGTTGCCCTTTTCTGTCCCCTTTTAAAAATCAACTATGTATTTTCATTATATTATAGATCTGGGGTGCACCCAGTGTTCAAGCAGTGAGGCTGTCATAAACTGCGATTTCTGGATTTTTTGACTGCTGCTGAGCAGGGATGACATTCACAATGCTATACTGTGGCACAGCATCTCTTTCCTATATAGTGGTAATAAATCATAGTGTGTTTGTGTCAGTGTTGTTGTTTTGTCCCAGGTGTTTTACCTTGAAGCACTGGATATTGAAAATGGATTATTTTCTCTCCCAGTCTAATATTTGGAGATATGCAGCAGGGGGAGATAACTCTTCTACTTCTCTGTCACTAAGTATAAGAAAAGATATTTTTCTTTCCTTGTCCAAAGTTAAGCTTTATGGAGATGGTGGATTTTAAAAGGGTAACTCTTGCCTTGGTCCAGGAGCCAGAGCCATGGCATTACTGGATAGGCAAGAATTCTTATTTTCAATGTTCTTTCTCTGTGTACAACAGCTTGCTGCATTCAGGAGCAGTTATAATGTGAGAAAGATGAAGAGTGTGGAGTTTTTATGGCTGGAAAAGAGGAAAAGAAGGAGCAAATTTGCAGAGGGGAAGACAACAACAGAGAAAAGGCAAGTCCATTCACTGCAGCAATGCTTTTAGTAAAATATCCAAAGGTTATTTTAGATGATGTGGGATGCACAGAGCATTGATAGGGTTAGAAGCTATTCAGCACAGATATAAAAGCAAAGTTCAATTAAACCCATGTACAAGTTGCCTGAGTTTGCAAGGAGCTTTATCAATAAGTGCGCAAACCTTTATTTTGTAATGAATATAGCTTTGAACTAGAGAGTAGCATACATGATTTCTAAAATCTCTCTGATAAAACCTCTTAGAAACTGAAAGGACTCCAACTTCCATTTAAATCAATACCTCCCTAAACAAGTAGGACCTGTAAAAGAACATGTTCTCGTTAAAAATGAACACTTTCTGTTCAAAGATATTCACAAGATTAGAAGAATACAGGAATCTGAGAAAAAGTGCATTAGTATACATACATAGTTTGTGCTATTCAGTAGCTGTCATACTATATGCAAAAAGTGATGTTCAAGCAATTAACATATTAATGCTAACATCTCAAACTATAATTTAACTGAAGCTGTATGGCTGAGACACAATAAAGATAAGAAATTGTCAGGCACTCACTGTTCTTTAGGAAATGTAAAAAAGGGAATGTAACTTGAATATGTGATGGTGCTCATTTCACTTTATAATCTTCAGAGGCTTTCCAGAAAAAAAACCTCAAATATCTGTATTTTGATCCTTATGTATGTAAAAGAATATCTCCCATTGTTATGATTGTGAGCTGGAAAGCCATAGCTGGATGAAAAGGATTTCCCTAAGTAAAAACAAAATGCTGCCTAGTGTAATAATATGTAAAATTGTTCATGAAAAGTGCTTTTCATATGAAATCCTAATTATAAATTATGATTTTCAGCAAAATCATGACATGAATATAAACACACAGTCAAAATAATGCACTTCCATTGATAGTACTATGGCGGACATTGTGTGTAATATTTTCAAAACCCGTGACAAGCAACTCTGGGTAGTTTTGTAAAACTAATAGAATTACACCTTCACATTCATGAAATACGCTTTAAACATGGACTGTATCCAAATATTTTGACATCCATTTTTAATGAACTCCCCCCCCCCCCCCCCCCCCCCAAAAACAACGTTTTTTACTTAAAAAAAAAAAAATACTAGTTNGAACCCCCCCCCCCCCCCCCCCAGTGCAAAAGAGACATTTTTAACCTAAAAAAATCATAGTTGCAGGTTATCAACTGCCACTTATGACAAACTGCTTTCTCTATGTCTCTGTTTTCCTGTAATCAAATTATAAATGGAGGTCATGTTTTTTTTTTCATAATATGTCACTGGATTCAGAGAGAGCCACTGTTATTTGATATGCTCTAAATTTCTGTGCTTTCTTTCACTATATAACCTGGTGAGGAAAAAGACAAATGTAACACCATTTCCAGATTTTTTCTTTATTTTAGAAGGAAATTTATCTCTACAGACCTGGATGTCTTTAGTATTATGACTTTGATTTGGAATGGTGAATTAAGACACTAATGGACATGAAACCTTTTTTTACATGAAGGAAAAGATGCATGAGCTATTTTTCTGTTTTGCTCTATGGGAACAATTCCAAGCTCTCCTGGTTCATATACAGCACTGTGAAATAAGACAGTTCGAATACTGAATGCAATTGTTCCTTTTGCAGTATATTTTTTGTGGTGTCCCTCATTTTCAGGATTCATGGACTTCATGATAAAGAAAAAAAAAAGCTAAATATTACTTGGTAACTTTCATTTTAAAACCACTTGTACTTTTATACAGTGCTTCAGAAGGAAGAATAGCAAATCTGCTTTCTAATTAATGTCTTTCATGTTCCTGGAACTACAAGAAATGCTGAAATACAAGTGATACTGGGATACTTTTGTGTATGCCATATCCAGGATTGGCTTAACTTTTTAACTCTTATGATTTTTTTTAGTGTTCTTGCTAATTCTTTTCTGTTTGACAGAATATCAGCCAATAAATGAGGTCAAAGAAATCACTGAATTATCCACTGAATCACCACAGTATTTTGTGTATTTAATTTTTGCTCTAGACAAAGTCATGTGCTGTTCTACTTCTTTTCTTGTGCATCAGGCGTACATTACTCATCTTTGCAGCCAGTCCCCTAAATGTGTAGCCTATTCGTCATCTCTCATTTGCACTGACAATATCAACAACTGTTTTTGTTAAACCCACAGTTACTGCCTCCATTAACTTGTATTTTAAATTTACTGACAAGTATCTTGTGCTGCCCTCTTTCTTGAAATAATACAATTTTTAGGTTACATTGGGTTTTTTAAAAATTATTTTTTCCAGGTCTGTGTTCAAAGCATTTTTATTGTTCTTTTTCAGTCTCTCTTTTGCAAATGGTGACTACCAAAGCCTACAAGAATATTTAAGCCACTGTCAGCTTTTTCCATTGACCTTTGCATTGAAATGTTGAATGTCTTTGCAAGGTTCAAAATATCAGCCTGTCTGACAATTGCAAACAAAACTCAGAATCAGAGCAAAGTGACTTTCTTTATGAACAAAACACAAAACTGCAGTAAGAGCAAGTGCTGGTGAATGTATTGGATGAGACTGAAAGAGCCAAGGGGAAGTACCTTGGAGCATTGCTTTTAAAGCCAAGTTGTCGGATGTGTTAAGTTTTCAGTGGAATCTGGGGAATTCAAAGGAGAACATGCTGCTGGCATATTGACCCACGGGCTGGCAGAGCCAAACCACCCTCAAGCTCTCAGGGTCTCATTTAATAACTTACAGGACTAAAAAGCACTAGCTGGGATAAAAGGCACACGGCTCTAAGAAAAGATGTTTGTTTGTTCTTTCCAGGACCTTCTCGTGCTTTAAGACAAGCACTTAAAAGACTGAGCACTGTTTTCAGTGTCCAGCTTTACTACAAGCAAGGCCAGACAGATCCACTTTGGCTCAAGGAACAGTAATTAGTTTTTCTACCATAAAAGCAGCTCATTCATCTCCCTTTTCCTGAGATACAGAGAAGCAGTTTTTCTCAAGTAAAGGGAATTTACTTGTCTGTATGTAAATGCACTGTATTTTTCCCTGAAGCTTCTTTTCAAAGAAGCACTTGCTACAAACAAAAATCATTAGTGTTTGCAATACCTAAAAGGATCAATAAGGATTTGGATTTTGAATATATTTGTATGGCTTCTATTGAAGCTGCATGCAGTGTTTATAACCTGAAGTGAAAGATCCTGACAGCTATTTTGGTAGTCATGGAAGACCAAGGACACAAAGTGAGCTGAGATGGATGCACAGTGGGAAGATTCAGAACCTGAGGCTGCTGCTCTTAGGGGTGCTGAGTAATGAATAGAACTACAGTGAGTGTGCTTTCAGAGTTAGTGACCTCTTTTCCAATGGTTTTGGTGGAAATCCCAGTCAATCTCTGGGAGGAATCCCATGTAAAAAGATGTTAGCATTTGGCCTTCATATCGTACTTACATGCACAATGACTATCACATGAACAACATGATGTGACTTTATCTAGGGGTGGTTAATTTCACCTAATGCTAGTAATCTAAAAGGTCAATATCTCACTTGAGCTCATTGTCTGGTCTCCTTCTTATCGGCAGGAAAGGCAGCAAGAGAGAACCTTCTCCAAAAGGTGATCTATCCTACATGCCTTAGACATCCATCTCAGGATGGAGTGGGTGAGTTGCCTGGAGGTGCCTCCTTTTTCCCCTGTGATTAGACTGCTATTCTAGGCAAGATTTAAATTTCTGATTGGCTAAATTTAAGTGAACTGAACCCCAGGGATATCTGTCTAAACAGCAGAAAGCATTTTGCTGTGTTTTCTATCATAATAACTTTTCATACCATGCATTTGTACCATTCACTCTTCTACAACTACCTGAAAGGGGTTGTAGCGAGGGGGGGGTTGGCCTCTTCTCCTCCGTAACAAAAGTTAGGATGAGTGGAAATAGCTTCAAGTTGTGCTAGGGAAGGTTTAGGTTGGGTATTAGGAAAAATTTCTTCACAGAAAGGGTTGTCAAGCATTGGAACAGGCTGCTAAGGGTAGTGGTTGAGTCACCAGCCCTCAGGGTATTTAAAAGATGCATGGATTTGATGCTTAGGGATGTGGTGTAGTGGTGGCCTTGGCAGGACTGGGTTAATGGTTGGACTTGAAGATCTTAGAGGTCTTTTCCGACCTAAATGATTCTCTGATTCTAGGATTTTGGGTATATTATTGCTTATAAAATATTTAAAAGCTAGTCTTGCACTGTCAATTTTTTAAATTAAAATTATAGGGAATAAAATAATAATATTGTTTCTTAACTTTATTTAGCTTCTTAGTTGGATTATGTAGTGTGTTTTCATGCAGATAAAGGCTTAACAGGAAGTAAAAAATATTGTGATGTTTGGAACCAGGCAAATTATGCTTCCAGGTGTCAAAAAATACAGAAGACTTGTTTACAAAAGTAAAGAAAACATTCCTCTTTCTAAGCAACACATAAATATATCCTGTCGTCTACTCTAATAATTGCAAGATCTCTGGAAGCCTTCAGGCATTTTACAAGCAATACAAAGGATACAAAGCATTACAGCAACAGTATTCCCTTTTTTTTTTTCCTCAAAAAAGCTCATCTGTTTTGTTTTTAAATAGGCGTGATCCTCCCTTAGGCTGACTGTGTTGTACTCAAGGTGGGTTTTGCCATTCGCTATGACAGGACACAATTCCAGATAATTAGTCTCTTGTTGCAGGCAGCCCAATGTGGGAAGCAACCTTGGGAAACTGAATTTACTTTCCATTGTCATGCACTGGCAGATAGAGTCAGGTGAAGGGGCAAGTGAGGCATACCTGGATCAGGCAGTGGGAGAGCAGAAAGTGTGCTATACAGCTGTTTGATGGATGGGATCATGGTTGTTAATGATCACCAGCAACTGGTAAGGCAAATGAACATAGAAACAATAAAAACTAAAGACATGGGGAATCTGTGCAAAGCCTGATTAAATTTTTGTGGGTTTTATGCCTTCTAAAGGGTAAAGATATAAGTGGACAGTCTCCCGTGGAATGGATATTTGGAGAGTGAACAAGCTGTGGCTGGACTCCAACATGCTACTGGCATTTTGGCTGGGGTTTTCTGGCTCTCAAAGGCCACAGGGGTAGGGTCTGTCCTGAGAACCCACAGACGAGTGCTCTGGTTGTTCCACGAAATAGTGGTGTCCTGGGCCACCTCTGGACCTCTTGACAGAAGTGTTGCAAAGGACCTAGAATTGATCGTGACCCTATCACCTCACATCATACAATTGGTGAAATATTTTATAGATCAATTGCTCAGTCCTGTGACTGATACTTCAAAGGGCATCTCTGATGACTTCAGTAGTGCCATAATCATGCTACAGATTTGAAAAGGGAAATGGTATAGAAGCTACATCTGAACTGGGAGCATCAGTGCTCCATAGAAAACTATGTATTCCTTCTAGGAATGTATAATACTTGTATTCAACTTCCAGGTTGAAGGCCATGGCCACTGCACACTATTATCTCCAGTCTTGTGAGCTGTCTCAGATGTGACTTTTTATAAGCATCCAACTAATGCAAGAATCCACATTCCACTGACTTTGAAGAGTCTGGAGTACCTGCCTCTATCATTTCCTTGGTAGCAGGAAGAATGGCGAGAAAAGGGGCAGCAATAGCTATGACTCTCAGAGGGGGATAGTTATTACATTCTTTGAATGTTTAAGTAATAAAATAACCATTGTGATCAGTTTAAAAATGTGTAAAAAACCACTTGCCTTCAGGAAAGTAATGTTCAACTTTCATTTCCTCCAGAGACAAATATCCATTCAGAGGAGCAGGAGAAGATAGAATGGAATGCACCAGATTACTGTAAGACTGTGGGGTCATCATCATGTAATTCTAGATATTGTTGCAAAAGCTGGAATATTAAATCTCACTGGGTGGAGAGATGGATGCAGTCCAGGGGTAACCTAGAGGGAAATAAGATTGAACTAATGAAAGTCTGCTTTCTCAGTAGTATGTAAAGAATGTCTCCAATATTGTGCTCACTAAAATAGTGTCTCTGGGCAATGTGAGAATAATCATAGGTAGAAATTACACTTCCTTCCTAAAATCACATGAAAAAGAATAAAAAACGTGCCTGAGAAAATGTGATCTGTAGATTTCAGCAAGCTGTCTCACTCTTAAATGACATTTGAGTATCTTCTGAGATTTCCTGACATAATGAGACTTTAGACTGGGTTAGAGGATGTCTTTATTTCCTTGGATTTTGTGGAACTGCTGATTACCATCTGATTTTCTCCCCTGTTCATATTTGGTTTTGTGGAGGTTCTTTATTGAAGTTGTTAAAAGAATATATTTGACTACATCTCTTTTGACAGAGTTATGAGATATACTTTCTCTGAAAAATTTAACTAAAGTTTGCTCAGGTGAAATAACCCCTGAGCATTATCCCTTCAATTTTCAAGCCCAGACTAGAATAGTAAATTTTATGATTCTCCTTAGAAAGTAGAACTTATGGGAATTAATATTATCCGAAGGCAAAGATCACAGGATCAGAATAACTGAGATTGGAAAGGACCTTTGGATATCATCTACCCCAGCCCCTTGGCTCAGAACAGGGCTGGACAGACCACAGTACTCAGAATCCCTTTATAAATACCTGCTGACTATGCCCAGTCATCTGCTTGTCCTCAATATATTTGGAAATGGTTTCAGGATCTGTTGCTCCAGCACCTTCCTTGAGTCAGAGGTGATGCTGAAAAAACCTTTAGTTCCCATAATCCTCCTTCTTGCTCCACTTGAAGACAGAAGTGACATTTTCTTTCTTCCAGTTCTCAGGAGGCCTCTCCCAATTGCTATGGCTTTCAAAGTGGCCTCTTGGTGACATCTGCCACCTCCCTCAGTGTTTGTGGGAGAACGGACTTGCGCATGTTCAGTTTGTTCAAATGTTCCCTAACCTGGTCCTCTTCCATCAAGAGCAGTTCTGCCTTCTTTAACCTCAGTGACGAGATAACTTTGATTCTGGCACTGTTCAGCTATATCAGAGACATGCTTTGCTTGCACCTTAACAACTCTTATTGCAATAGTGTGCATTTTTAGCCCATTCTAACTCAGATTTTCAGCCTGTTGGCTGGCATGAGTTACAGATCACATCTGTCTTCATATTCACACATGTAGACTAGACTGATTTAAAAAAGAAAGAAAAATACTGAAAACGGGAAAAATTACTTGGTAATTCCCCACAAATTTTAGAAGTGGGCTAATAAGACACTACTTAGGTGCGTGTCTAGATTTTTGATAAAGGAAATGGCCAAAAAAGCTGTATCAAATCGGCTTAGTTTGAGAAAAAAATTCAGGGTCATGGTCTCAGCTAGAGGCAAATACTTAAATGACAGGATGATGAGCCATCTAATTTCTTGAGCATCTGAGCAGAATTAATAAACTTGAACTAATTGTTCGATGCCACGTGGTAACTTCCTGGACCAATCTATAAAAGTTTCTTGATTAGTTGCCACTAGTCATATAAGTGTGTTTATTCATCTTACTGAAGATGTTTTGGTGAATTATGCTTATTCTCATTGAGTGCCCCTGTTGGCTACACCACTGTACCATGCTATCCACTGAAAAAAAAAACCTCAACCCCTCTTGAAAAAAACATTTAACATTGTCTTTGTCAGATCTGTTTTACACACTTACCCATTCCACTTTATCCTTCCTGACTATGTTACCGTTTATTTCCATAATGCATAGGTGAAATGTACTGCTCCATTTCTTTTTACAGATCATAAGGCATCTTGGTAGCAGCCCTCTCATGTCTGCCAGACCCCTGTTCTGGCAAATACAGTAAAACTCTCCCAAATGGAAGTTCCTTCCTGGAAATGACAAGTGTTTTAATGTAAAGTTACTTGCAGTGTAATATGATGAAATCTTTCCTGTCCTTTCCGAAGGAAGAGGCCACTAATGGCCTGTGTACACCTCTCTTCCTAACAAGTCACAGGCATTTGAAATGGGAATGTAGACAGAGACATTGTTTGCTGGTTCATTTCTAGTAAGTACAATTTAAATATATTTCCTCCTTCTTGTCCTACAGTGGTATTTCAGATATGTCACTATCCTGATGTTTGCAAACTGACCAGTATTGACAAGAAGTAAGCTAGAGCAGAGCCTCTACCACCAGAAGGTTTTGATTCCAGATGAAATGCTAATGTGTAAAAACCCCAGCTGTATCTCCTTGCATAAAACTTATTTTCTCAATGTTCTTGTGCTACACTGCAGTCTAGAATGGTATCCTTGAGCCACTTTGAGCATACAAAATGTTATGTATTATGTTACATATCCACATAATGGATAAATATGTCCTGGATTGATCAAAATCATAGAATATGTTCCAAACGTTGCCTGAAAAAGATTGAAATAAACCCAATCTAAAGCTTCACTGACTAGTTTAGGACAAAAAACTTTGGAAAAACGTTGGGAAGCATTGCCGCAATCACTTTTACACTATGCATTCATCCTCCTCCGGTTACACGAGACCTTATTGTCTCCCACTTACCTTGAGAACAGAGTTAAGAATCTTGATTATAGACTGTGTCAGCCCATTGCTCTTGCAAGATGTACCGCCCTTAAAATAGTGTGTGCTGAGAAAAATCCCAGGAATCCTATACAAATGAAGAATGTTACAGTTGCTCCCTTTCAAATGTTCTGGAGGTTGGGATAACCTACGCAGTTTGCCTACCGGGCACTGCACCAATACTAAAAGAGAAAGATTTCTAGCACATCATAGGACATAAACCAGACAGATAATATAAAAGTCTATTTTTTTCAAAAAAGAAAAAAAACCAACAACAAAAAAAACAAAACCCCCAAAACCCCCAAAACACTTGACTAGCCTATATCCTTTTGGGCAGGGTTTTCCAAGGAGAGTTAATTTCTGTGCGTGGAGAAAGAGCCTAACTCTTCATCATGCCCAAGAAATTCTCCTCCCTCAGTTCTCCCTCTACTTCTGTAATCTAGCTGTGCTAAAGGACACCTACAAGAGTCAAGTGTCAGCTTGAGACCAAATAGCAGAAAAAACATTGAAATGGAAAAGTGCAGTTTCACAATTAAACTTAAGTCTCTCCTTTTGCGTTGTCTCCTTCGTTTCTCTTTCTATATTTCTGCTTGTATTATTCTGACAAGGACTTCTGTAAACTCCCAAGATGCCAACCTGAAGCTGACAAGAATGGTGGCAAAAACATTTAAAGCACAAATTCTTTTGACACACTAACAGGAGTCTGTTGTCTGCCAGAATCACCTTTCATTTTTCCTGTGTGCATTTCTTCTGCTTTGCCCTCTGCAGACACCTCAGCGACAGCCTGAGGGTGTTGGGCATAATTCTGCAAAGACATGGAGAAGGAAAAGAAAATGCCAAGTGTCAAGTCTATCCCATGGCCTCCCAGTACTATATAAACTGAAAAGTGAAATCATGGGAAAGTGGCCAGTTAGCTCCACAAGTCTTGATAAGTTTAATTGATTTCCAAGTGTTTTCATAGCTATGCTGGAGACATGTGTGTGTTTAGGATACAATCAAATGTTCACTGAAATCAATTAGACTCTTTATACTGACTTCAGTGGGCTGAAAGTTGACTCTGGTTTCCATCATGAGAGTTCAGTAATAACAGCATTTTTTGAAGTATTGATACAAAACTTGTCATTCCACTAGCATGTAAAAAAGAGGCCACAAGGGACATTCTGAAGTTTTGTATTAGAAACACAAGATCAGTAGAGCATGAAAGCTCATATATGTGCTCTTACATAACAAAAAAAGATTTTTTTTTTTTTGCACTTACTGATGGTGTAATTTCTACTGTTACTGATTCAAGAGCTTTATGTTGTTCTTCTGAAGAAAATGTTTGCTGGTGTCACGAACTCTGACATTGCCAATTAAGTCCAAGCAGTAATGCTCAAAGGAACTACAGATCAGCACACTCTGAAAAAGGGCAACTATCCAAAGACAAACCACTGACTTTGATAGAAACTAAATCAAACTGCATCATTTAGCTAACATATCCCTTTGAATTTTTGTCATTCTGAGTGTTTTACTTTAAAACGGAGACCCTCCACTTCAGAGTTGGAAAGCTGACATTCTGCATCTGTGTCCATGCCGTTTGACATTCCTATCACGGCAACTTACCTTCACTGCCATTTGTCACAAATGCTGATGTGGATATGTCAGCTGTCTATGCAGATATGTCATAGAGAAAAAACAACTGAAAGTAGGTGTCAATAAAGAAACAATGATGTTTTTGTGAGCACTGTGTTAAATTAGTTGATGTTATCTCTGCTTACTCTTCATCAGTAGCTGGAGCTTACATGACAATGAGTTGTAGTATGAAGTATGATGTTCCACAGGTTTGAAAGGTCAAGTTTAATTTTCCAAACATCTGTAAGTTTATTTTCAACACTTCAGTGGCAAATCAAATTCACTTGACCAAACTTGTCATATAAATAACTCACAGTACTGAAGATAAAAATTCAGAGTAAAATTAGGGTACCTGTTGGGTAAAAAGAGCTAGCACACCCTGGAAGTCAGAAGCAGCTGGCTTGAGTGGCCACAGCATTCTTAAATGGGAGCTTTTCTAAGTGACCAAGAGCAGGCACATATTTTCAGTGGGAATAATGCTAATGTGCCTAATGGTATTTGGCAGTTTAATATTTATTATTATATAACATTTGTGGAAGGAACTGCACAAGGGGGGAAAGAGTGCAATGGCTCAGATTCCATGCAAAAAAATTGGCACTGGCTTTCACTAAGTAACTGATCAGTTTGAAAAGGAGAGGATCACTTAGAAAAGTGCTTGGCTTTTATGAAGTCTGAATGCAACTGGTGCCACCCACTCAGGATGATGCTCAGGGGCTCTGGGACAGTTTCTTGTGGCTACTGACTTCAGTACAGCCATCATCATGATGGCAATTGTCATAAGGTGGGAGTCCTCTTACATGGTGTAGTGGGTTTGGTGTGGGATGTGCTGCCAAAAAGGAATGGGGCCCATAGGGCCAGTGACAGGTCTGCCCTGTTTTCCTAACCCAGGACTTACTGCCTTTTGGAGTTGATAGTTATGATGCTTATTATAGTGACACACGCTAAGAACATGGGTCTAAATGACCTCATAAAATACAGCTGACAAATCTTTCTGAAGATCAGGCATTTTATTTAAAAAGATCTTTTTTCCCTAACTTTAATTACACTAGAATATTGACTTGTGCATTATCTTTTTCTTTCTTCGCAATTTTCCTTTTCTCATTCTTTTAATTTTCCTTCACCTTCATTCCTTCTTTTCCTGTGCAAGCCACCAGTCTAACAGGCAATAACGAAAAGGGATGAAGGGGGTGAGAGTTAGGGACACAGAAAAGAAAGGAGTATGGGATAAAAATATAGGAAATAATAAAAGAAAATAGGAAACATGAAAGCAGCACATTTCAAAATCAACACTGTTCCATAAAAGGCACAGTAGAAACTATTACAACTATTACACACGAACATAAAATTTCCCTAATTTTACATCAACAGACTGCAAAGAACAGAATAAAAATAAATGTTTCTTTTTCAAGTTCTTCACCATGAGTACAAGGTTGTTGGATAATGGACTCTGCCTTTTATTATGGAAATTTTTTCAGGATCCAAACTTTAACAAAAGGATCCGTATAAGAATGCTAGTGGGTAGAACAAGATTTCTTACACTTGTGATTTGTCTGCCTAACGAAGGAATATTTTCAGCACTGTCCACCATTTATCATCTTAGACATTCAGTTAGTGCAGCTCATCTTCTCTTGTGTCAATCGTCATCAAGAACATGTTTTGATTTGTCTTTAATCTGTATTTATGCTCAAACAGAATATATCCAGATTTATTACATTTAGTTTGAAATAGCCCCGTGAAATAGATGGGACACATATTAACTTAAAGAAGCAATCTTTGTCTTGATTCTTATCTCTAGTTACTATAAATCACAGATAATTCTTCTAAGGTTAGTGTAGGTACACAAATAAAAATACAGATAACAGAAGAAAGTGCTTGCTCCCCTTAAGCATTTGTGACTTTTTCTAAGCAAGTCTTTGATAATATAATCAGGAGCAGTGATAAACCCTTAACAGATACCTATTGTTCACAGTCAAATGACCTTTTCGGTCAGCTGTTCAATTACCATGACTTACTAAACTGTAGAATCTCTTCCATTCAGTGCCTGCTGTTGAGTGATATGTTTCTGACAAGCAGAAGAAAATCCAATTATCTACTTTTCTCTCTTGCTTCTTCAGGAAACATTAGCATTTTTAATACAGCATGTAGCCTTACAATACAGATGATGGTAGGGCACCTTTAGGAGAATTATATTTTTGTAACTCTTTTTCATAAAGTTGTGAAAGACAGAACCAATTTGCTGCTGCAGATATCTGAAGGAAACAGCTTTAAATCTGTGCCTGGACAGATTCCATGGGATAATATTGTGAAAAAGTCATAGAAAGATGCTTGCATTTCTTGTTCCAATCCTTTTGGACCAGTCAGTGCATCTTAGGAGGGCTGTGAATTGAATGGCATCAAGTGGGAGCTACCTGTCGTAAAATAATTGTTTTCTGAAGAGGAAACTATTGCATGCCTTTCACAACTCTTCTGAAGCCCATTGTCAAAAGTTCTTCAGAACCAGATAAACGGCCATATTCAAATTATAGGACACATTCAGCCCCTGAGAGCAGAGGGACTTGTGTGTCACCCTCTTCTCCACAACAGTCTACCTCAGACTGTTTTGGAGGTTAAAACAATGCTTTCCATAAAACCTCAGCCAAAAATCTCAAACCCACTTAGGGGCTGTCCACATTATCTTTATTTTTTTTGGCTTATATGTATGTAACAGCATTAAAATGCACATGAGTTTCTTGACTTTTTTTCTGTTGGTTTTGCCATTGCTTCATGGTAGAAACAAACTTGGCGGGTAGAAACTTGTTCAAAACCACCTGTGTATCTCACCCAAACTTGCAAGCTTAGAAATACTTCTGAATCACTCATTTTTGATACAGTCTCAGTTTGCTTTTGTGGTTATTTCTGGAGTAAAGTGCAGGAGAATCTGGCTGGATTCTTGATATTTTAACAACCAGTGTAGTTTTCTGTTCTTTATAAACCATAATAAATGTAACTGGGAGGATTTTTGAGTCTCAACAACTTGATTTCTGTGGGAGAATAAAGAGTGCCCTGGGAATATGTTTCATTGTCTTCAAATGCCGTGGAAACCTTCTGACTTTTAAATGTAAACTTTCCAATTTGTGGGAAGAGGTTTAGCCAAAGGATTCTTGTTAACATTTGCGGCAGCTAAGAAGCTGAATGCTTTTGCGCTAAACTGAAATTTATCTTTATGCCACGGACTATGAAACTGTATGAAGAAAGGCAGAGATGCTGCTTATGCCAAATGTCCTTTCAGAATTAATTTTGCAAAGTTCTCTTACAACGGGCAGGGGCATATCCTAGACTCATTTCGTGTGGTCCTGATAGTTTAAAATCTAATGGCATTCTGACTTGAGATATTCAAAGATTTACTTAACACTTCTATGGTGCTAGAATATGAAATGCCTTTTGTCCAATAAGCAAAGTGCCTTTTTATATGATACAATGCCCATTCTCTTGAAAGGCAAAGAAACTGTGGAAGTACAGCTCCTGGTTCATCATCAGCATTTTCTATACATTCAGATGCATTTTCTATGAACTTCTGACAAAATATTCAGACTGTGAGAAAACACTTATTTCATCTGATGATTCAGGTTCTACCTTTCTCTGAATTTTGCCAATTCCTTAGCAGTAGATTTCTTAGTCAGTACTGTGGTATATAATTAATTATTTTTATTTCACTATCAACAGTAAGGCAGTTAACCTTTTCATGAATGTTATGCTTAGAGAACCATATATTTTTAAGGCCAGGGGGACTGCTGTATTAGTCTAAGCTGTGCTGCAAGAAGTATTCCTAGAGAAGTTTAAGAACTGAGTGAATTCCCTTACTTCTCAAGGGCAGTATGAGAAGTCCCTCCGACTTTGTGGATCAAGACTTCATGTCTGTAGGATATTTTCATAGCACTGATGTGTGAAAACAAGTAAATTAGTTCCACATTTGCTGCTATCACCACACTAAGATAATCCACTGAAACAAGCTGAGAGCTAAAGGTCAGCAAAGAAAGCACAGAGGTGGAAAAGGGCTTGGGGGCAGTTTATGGCTATACAAGAGACTGGTAATATGCAAATCATATTTTACTTTTATTTTCAGGATCTATTGGGTTAGGGCTCTCTAGGCTCTTTGGTAAACTTGGTGAGACTGAAAGAGAAGATAGCAAGGTACCTCACCTCCACTATTGCTAGTGCAAAAAAGGCTTGGTGAGGGCAAAGCCTGCTGAGGCCTGGCCACACCATGGTGTTACCTCTTGATTCCATTTATTTTCCTACACTTCCAACTGGTGACAGAGAAATGAGCTCACAATATCTTCTCTTAGTCCAGAACATGCTCAGTCCTCTGATAATCTCAGCTGGTTGAAAGCGCATCTGTTTTACCCAGTGGTCTCTCAGTCACTGAGAACAACTGTAGAAGATGTTGGGATTTCTCCCTGGGTTGTCTGAGTTCAACAAAAAAGGTTTCCTTTGTTGCTGCAAATATGTCTGCGTGCCTCAGTGCAGCCCCAGCTGTTCTTTGCTCCTGTCTTCTCTGCAAAGTCAATGCAGAGAAGAAAGGTGAGCCATGCAACCTATGGATCTTCTGTTGTTTAGCCTCTAGTGTGAATCAAACAGTGCCTGGAAAGATCTCAGGAATTTATGAAAAGTGCTCGACAGCCATCTTACTTTGTACTTTTCCTTCTTTGAATTTCTCAGTGATAAAGGGACCTAAGACTTAGGCAAAACTAAAAGTAGTTGCTTGTCTCCCTAATTAACAGATCAGGGATAGGTGTCCTTTTCACCTCCTACCATTCCATAGCTCCACAAACAGTCTGACAGCCAAAAGATAGCTAAATGTTCGAGCTGGACTGAAAGTAAACATGCGATCCTACATTGTTGCTATTTAATAGAGCTTAATTTGCTTTTCAAAAGGCAGGTGTCCAGCCTTTTGAAGTGTGATTCCCTGAGATACAGATGGCACCTGCATAGGGCTGGGCTGAAGACCAAGTGCCATTACTGAAGGCATCTCAAAAGACTCTAAATGCTTGTGCTTTGGCAACAGAATTGAGTCCTAAGTGACATTTTTAAGGTACTAAAATCAAATCATCTGCAGCAGTAGCAGAATGAACTTCATTTCCAAAACCTAATGTGCCTACATTTGTTAGCATTGAGCTGTTTCCATCATTGTCTTCAAAGAAAACGGAACTTTTGTTGCCTGCTACCATTACTGTCTGTAAAATGCTGTGACAACAAGCTCTCCGTGTGTGTAAGTTTAGAAAAAGAGGCCGCCTTTCTTCCCATTTTGGTTTAATGACTTTCAATTGCTCCATTTATTTTGAAACAAGTTACAGCATAAGGCAATTTCGCTACTCGATAGCTTTTGGGTGCAATCTATTTTTTGACTTAGTAAATAGATGAAGCTCTCAAACAGCCTGAATTCTTTAACTGAAAAAAAAAAAAAAAGGGCTCAAGACAAATTTAAAAGGCAGCAAGCTTCTTCATCCTTCATGATATTTTCCAAAAACAAAATAGAAAATCACAAAATATATGGATGATGCGCCAAGTTTTCAAAGAAAGGAGAAAACTGGAAAACCCTAATGAAACTATATCACTAAAGAGAGCCTATGGTAGTTACATTATCTTGTGACTGAAGTATTTGTGCTGTGATGGAGTGCAAGTACTTTTTGCTGAACAAGCTGAAAATGCTGCCACAGGAGAACAGGCTGACTTCAGCTTTATTCAATTGCTTTGCTTTCAAGCCGTTTCTGATATTTCAAAGTAACTGACAGAATCAAACCAAATTCACAAACTCAGTCATTCAAAAAGGTATAAATTATGAGCTTTAAGATCAGAATGGATGTTTCTATCCATACTATATTGCTGTAGTAGATGAAAATAATCGACTTCTACAGAGAGGAGGTGGTTTAAGGCTGCTGTGTGTGAAAGGTAACATGAATGTTCACGAAGACCTCACCTGCAGGTTGTACCAAGTAATCTGATCAGTGGCTGTAACCAAGTCAACGATGACAGATTTGTTATTGCATCTAGATGCTGGGGAACAAACAGTGCCAGAAATGGTGTGGTGATATTGTAGGATTAATGTCAGACGTTGCATCCAGCTTGCAGCTGGCAGAGTCACGTATATCATTACTGCAGTGGATATGACTTAAATAAACTTGCCCAGAGAACACTAAGAATACTGCACCAAAAAGTACCTATGAAGCTGTTTGTGAAACTACATATCAAGGGAAAAGTATCCTTCAGGAGATGTTATGCTAAAGAGAAAAGAATTCCTGTGTGTCCTATCAAGAAATACAACGTGGTACAAAGTGCCACCTCTAGAGCTAAACTGTGTGATGCTGTGTGTGCCAGCAGGGATCCATGTCACACAGCAAGGAAAACAGACTTCCAGTGAGGAACTACAGAGTTACCTGACCATGTGGACAAAGTAGGCGCTAAAAAATACTCTAAATATCGGGAAATGAGAGCTTGAAGCCAGGATGTAATAGGAAATGCTTACTTGTTTGGTAGAAAATGAGCTCTAAACAAGATAAATAGTTAGACACACAGACAGACAGAAAGATAAGTCAGGGAGAGTAATAAGCCACTGACAACTTTTCAAAGGCTGGATTTTCAGCAACAGAAGACCATTCTTTATGAAACAAAGCCAGACAGTATTTCCAGTCAGATGAAAGCTGCAACTTACTCTAAAAGAAATTCCAACAAGAGATTTTAAAGCTGGAGATACTGAAGTTTCCCATAACCACACTTAAAAAGATGAAAACATGTCCCCAGATTTGGCAAAGGAGCTTTCTGAGTACCTTCACAGCACTGAATCCATCCTACAGCATCTCTCCCATCAGGATTTGAAGAAAATAACTGATACCAGCTTGGAAGATACTCAGCTTCCTGAGCTGTAAATTGAATGAGGCATATAGAAATCACAAACACACATACTTTGTGGAGCCAAACCAAACATAACCTGGTTTCCAGTGCCAGGAATTTGCAGTTATTCTGGCATAGGTGATGCCAGCACCATGAAAGAACTGAGATTCATCATTCTATATCACATCCAAAATTGTGGTTTTCACCCATCTGATGCATGTGCTGGGATGTGTTCAAGGACAAAACTGATCACCTTCTTCTTTGGTATGCAAGTCTGAACATTGACTGCAAGAAACCCAAGGCACGGCTCATCATTGAAAGCTTTTCAGACTTGTATGTCGTTCTCATATCTGCATAAAAAATGATTTAATGAATAATTTTGTTCCAGGACTGCATTCATACATTTTTAATAAAATGAACATTTATTCCAACCTTAGCATTCTTCAGCATTCTGTATTAATTATGTACCAAAACTATGGAATGTTTAGCATCCTAACTCATCATTTGACTAAGCTTACTGGAAGTATTGGCTCAGTTATGAATTAATTATCTTTTATTCCCTACATATCTCTGTGATGCAAATTTCTATAGCAGTGAAATATGTCTGAGTGCTTTGCTCTCAGTTAATGTGGTATCAATATAACAATGAAGTTCATTACATTTCCAGATACCTTTTTTACTAATTAATGTTTGAACTTGCTTGATAGAGTCCTGCAGTTGCCTAGGTTTGGTTTGTTGGGTTTTTTTCCAAATTAATACAGCAGTTAAGATATTTGTGTTGGCCATATTGCCAGGTGAAACTTTTACTTTTGTGTATCATCTGTTTGTAAAATGCTGGATTTTCTAAATCCAGATTATTTATTGCTACTAACAGTTTCACCTCTGGAAGACCACCTATCCCAATAGTAAGGATTGCATGTTTAAAGATAGGAAAGGAAAGCCCATCCAAATGCTGTTCCCAGGATGCTAATGCCTTGCTGACACCCATCTCCTCACACTATACATTCTGAAGTGTTTCAAATGCCAAAACAGAGGCTGTGCAGCCAAAAAAAAAGGAGAAGACAGATTTTACCTTAGACTTTATACCCATCTCCAAATAAAGAAATAAATTATCCTGTCAGTCTACAGCAGATAAGATTAAAAAAAAAAAAGGGCTAAATTGCAGCAAGTGATAGATAGGCCCGACATTGGGAAAAATGTACTGAATGGATGGTGAAGCTCTGGGACAGACTGTCTAGAAAAGCTGTGGAGTATCTGCTGCTAGAGGTTTAAAATACTATTCAGACAAACATCCATCAGGATGGGGGATAGATAAACTAGGCAATCTCTTAAAATACCTTCCAGTTTTATTTTTTTTATGATTCTGTGAGTAGGCTTGTCATACTGAAATATTTCTCTGATTAGGGTCTGATGCTATGCCTTGTCTCCTGTAAAGCCATTTATCCTTATGTTGTTAGAGACCCATGATGATGAATAAAAGACAGATGCCTAGTTTGTTCTCAGAACTCAATTTTTCAGGCAGTTGGCATCTGGACTTGCAGACAGATTTCCAACAGAGCTCAGTTCTACAAGTTCCTTTGTTTCAGATATAATGGGTCTTTCTAGGTCAAGCATCCCGACATTTTCTACAAATACGCTTAAGTAAAGATCCCCAACATGCTCAGACACATGGCTGTATTCCTGTAACTCACCTAGTTACAGAATGAGGTCTGAGCTAATCCTCAACCTCATGCGGCTTCCACTGAGATTTAAACTGGGAGGTTTTATTAGTTATTTGTAGTGAGACAAGACCATGAACAAGATCATTAAGGTTCTGGGGAGACCCTATAGCAGCCTTCCAGTACCTAAAGGGGGCCTGCAACAGCTGGAGAGGAACTTTTCACAGGGGCTAAGGATCGCTTTTCACAAGTGATAGTACAAGGGGTAATGGCGTTACACTGAAAGAGGGTAGGTTTAGATTAAATATCAGGAAGAAATTCTCTCCTGTGAGAGTGATGAGACACTGGAACAAGTTGCTCAGAGAAGCTGTGGATGCCTCATCCCTGGAAGTTTGGATCCAAGGCCCCTGAAAGTTTGGATTCAAGTTCAAGGCCCATTTGGATAGGGCTTTGACCAGCCTGGTCTAGTGGGTGGCATCCCTGCCCATGGCAGGAGAGCTGGAACCAGATGATCTTTAAGATCCCTTCTGACCCAAGACATTCTATGATTTTATAATCAGTTGCTAAGTCCCAGTTGTAACATAAGAACTTGTTAATTCACAGCAGACTTCAAAGATTAACTCACACAGAAGAAAATATTTCAGGAGTCAAGAAGCCTAACACTAGCTGATACTCTTCCTGAGGCTTCCACATTAAGCCACTCTGAAGGCACACTGTGAACTGACAAAGATGCTTGTTCTGACCATCAGTAGTTGTTCTTATAGTCTTAAAATGTTTGAATGAAGTTTCTAAATTGATTCTGAAAATGGGACCTAGACTTTGAATTTAGCTGGTTTTGATTTAGGAGTCGTTTAGGTGCTTTAGACAAAGTTGTATTTAGCACTTTTCAAAAGCTTCAAGGACACACTTAATATGTACTCACGAAAATGCTGCTGAAGAGGAATGGATGTGAGCATATATATTCCCGGTTATATGTACTTTCAAACATATTTCTCAGCTCTTCAGCTGTATCACAGCTACATAAGACTAACTGTCCTGGAAATTTGATTCTAAGTGAACAACTGTCCTGAAGGAATGCCCAGAGCAGGGTGCTGAGGACAATGTAACTCAAAGGCAACAGCACGAGCTGTCTAGGGTCTTTAGCCAGCTCGGAGGGAGTGTGGTACCAACACTGGTCTGAATACATTTATTTTCTTATCCACCAACAGTATTTTTTTTAAAGTTTTATTTCTGCATTCTATTTTTGTTCCTTAATACACTGGTCTATTGCTGATTTTAAACAATTTAATTCTGAACGTGACTTAAGATCTCTGATATCAAACACCTACACAAACACCTTTATGCCTTATTTGTGTTTAAGTTTTATGTCTAATCAGGTGCCTAACTGCAGTGCTTGTAGAATTGCAGAGCACTTGGATTTTAATTGTATCAAGTTCAGGCAAAAGTGACTATAAAAGCCTCAAAGAAAAATAATAGTTTCTAAGTGCAAGTGAAAAGATGCTGAGATTTACATAATGGATTTAGTCAGACACCCCTACTGTTTTATAGAGGGAAAAGTGCATGTGCACAATAAATAAATTACACTCTGCCATCAGTAGGTTGCATCTAATTGCATTAGTGGCTCCATTTTTCCCCTCATGACTTAGGTGGGGTAACATATTGGAAAGCACATATTTTTTCATTATACTATTTAATTGGTTTGATAAATGTGCTTATAGATGATAGTTTTTTATTGCTTCTACCAAGTTATATTTAAACCAGATCTTTTGTGCGTTTACATGCAAGATCTCAAAATATTGAAGAAAAGTTATTATTGTCTGTGGCTCAGATAGAACATGACCAATATCTTGTTCTTTTACCTACTCTGCTTTCAGGCTGCCTTGCTACGTGTGCTTTTCATAGTTTCCACCTCCTAAATCTACTCAGTTCAGGAAAGAGCTGGCTAAAGCACCTCCTTCCACCTCCACACTGCCCTCCACGAGGGTGTTTTGATCTATCTTTCAACAATTCATTGCCAAAATTATTTTCTTGAAATGCTGTTCAAATTCAGTGAATCTTATTTTAATATGGCAAAGTACAATTTAGAAATTGTTAAATAATTAAATACATTTTTATGGAGACTTATGTTCTCTTTAAAAAGGAAGTGTATAGCAAACGGAAAGTTTTTGATGCATTAAATTTATTTGGCTTCCAGATTTTTTACCCTCTTCCTCCATACTTTTCTCTGTGTTCTTCTGGATTTTTTTTTTTATTTTAAAAAGGGTAAGAAGAATGTCTTAAATATGGTCAAAATGGGGAAAACCAAAAAAGGAACAATTATGAAAGTTTACAGATAAATTCCATGGGGTTTTTTTCTTTGGTTGGTTGTTTTTTCGTTTTTTTTTTGGTGGTTTTTTTTTGGGTTTTTTTTGGGGGGTTTTGTTTTGGGTTTTTTTTTTTTTTTTATTAAGAGTCTTTAGAAATAGCCTTTTCTGTCAAAATTGTTACCATTTTCATTTTGGCCAGCTCACTTCTTTGTTCAGTGCATTTCTGCACTGAAATAAAGGAGAAAGTCCAATATATGAGTTATGTTTCCATTTGCAAAAGAAAACTGAAGCAGACTAAGGATTGTGTTACTAGAGGTCTGTATCGGGTTTGTATGGCCAGGTTTTGGTAGCAGGGGAGCTACAGGGGTGGCTTCTGTGAGAAGGTGCCAGAAGCTTCCTCCACATCCAGCAGAGCCAATGCCAGCTGGCTCCGGGATGGATGTGCCACTGGCCAAGGCTGGGCCCATCAGAAATGGTGATAACACCTCTGGGATAACAGATTTAACAAGAGAAAAAAAAGTTACTGCACTGTTGTAATTGTGGCCAGAGAAGAGCAGGGTGAGAATATTTGAGAGGAACAGCCCTGCAACCACCAAGGTCAGTGAAGAAGGATGGGTAGGATGTTCTCCAGACATCAAGAGTCGGGATTTCCCTGCAGCCTGTGGTACAGACCATGGTGGGGCAGCTTTCCCCCTGCAGCCCATGGAGGATCACAGGGATGCAGAGATCCACCTGCAGCCCCTGGAGGAGACCCACACCAGAGCAGGTGGATGCCTGAGAGGAGGCTGTGATCCTGTGGGAGACCCGTGCTGGAGCAGGCTCCTGACAGAGACCTGCAGCCCCCTGGAGAGAGGGGCCCACATTGGAGCAGCTTTCCTGGTAGGACTTGTGACCCTGTGTGGGATCCACACTGGAGCAGCTTGTCCTTGAAGGTCTGCACCCCATGAAAGAGTGACCCACGTTACAGCAGTTTGTGGAGGACTCTGCCTGTGGGATGGGCTCACACTGGAGAAATTCATGGAGACCTGTCTCCTGTGGGAGGAGACCCCCACACTGGAGCAGGGTAAGGACTCCTCTCCCTGACCACTGGCAGAAACGTGTGATGAACTGACTATAATCCCCATTCCCTGTCTCCTTGTGCCACTGGGGGAGGAGGTAGAGCTGGGAAGGAGGAAAGGGTGCAGAGAAGGTGTTTTTAAGGTCTTATTTTACTTCTCATTATCCTGCTCTGATTTTCTTAGCAATAAATTCAATTAATATGTCTAATTCGAGCCTGTTTTGCCCATGACAATACTTGATGAGTGATCTCTCCTGGTCCTTATCTCAACTCATGAATACTTTGTTATATTTCTCTCCCCTGTCCAGCTGTGGGGGGAAGGGAGAAGTGGTTTTGGTGGGTTTCTGGCATTCAGCCAGCATGAACCCACTGAAAGGCCACAGACAGGATATGTTATGGACTTGATTTTGCCAGACACTGGATGCCTGAGGCTCACTTTGCACCGAGTGAATTTAAGGCATTTGTCACATGACCTACTCTTTTATTAGCTTAGTTACAATGGAAAAGGCAGAGCAGAAGCATCAGAAATGGAAAATGGTGGCAGGAAAAGTCTGGCAGTTTGTTCCTCAGGGGTGATGGAAACTGCTATTCTGAAAGGCTCTCTGCAGAGGTAATGTAGAGGGAGATAGTAAGAGCAAAGGGAAATTAAGATTTCAGAACAATAGAAAATAATAAAAAAAGTGCACAAACTATTTCTGGAGCAACAACTGCTCTAAGAAAAAGGTAGCAACCCAGATGAATCACATCTACATAAGGGGGTAATTTAAAGTCATTTTATCAGACAAAAAGAAATAAGCATTTCTAGAGAGTGATTCAGCCCTCGGATAGGTAGCATATCTTTCTCTCTTGTGAGACATCTCAAATCACATGAAATTCAGATGGAACAGAGCTGGGGCACAATGACTGGGCATTTTTAGACTGGTCCTTCCAAAAGTTTCTCCTTAAGCTAGGACATTGGAAGTCTGGTCCCAGCGCAGGAAGGACTGGGGTCTCTCTCTGCCTTTCCAGCCACCCACATTTGCAGACATTTTGAGATCCGGCAGCTATGAAGAAATAGGTAAAACTTGACGCCTACCTGGCACAAAGAAGGGATCTGATGAAGAGCTGCAAACCCAGATAAAATCCAGTAAACTCCAAAAAACTCTCTTCAGCCTCCAAAAGAGTGACGATTTTTCTACCTAAGCCCTGCTCACGGCTTAGACCTTGCTCATTGCAGAGGGCTCCCTCCTGCTGCCAAGCAGCTGGTGATGGCCTGCAGCACACGCAGGGTATCACTGAAATGTTTCTATGAGCCCCGCTACTTGTCTGAGAACCCATCCCATACTTTGTGCTGGCGTATTCCCCATATATACTCTGTATGGATCAGTGACCTTGTGCCTTTTCAGTAATTCAGACAGTGCTCTGGCTCTGTCACCTTGGGAAAGGAGCCCAATGCAGTACCAAAGAGCTGCCCTTCCCATAGGAAGGAGGAGGAGGAGGAGATAGACATTATAAGCTTTCCCATGTTTGCTCTGTCTTTTGTGTGAGCTTGGTTTTCACAGATGTATTTGCACCGGGAAGGTCCAGTCCTACAGACAAAGGTCAAATGCTTTCCAGTGGAAACTTTTCTTCTGAAGAGGCTGCAGCATCAAACTTTCCTGCATGAAAAAAGGCATCTTTCCTCACTGAAATATTCAGTTCACAGAAGCAAGATATTTCTGCCCTTCGCAATATAATGTAACTCCAACACGAGGCCACAAAAGAGGGTTGCTTTATTTTACTCCCAGATTTTTAATCTCACAATGCTTCATGTTAGAAAATTCAGTCACAAGAGGGGATTGCTCGGAAAGCCACTGCTTGATGAACAACATCCCGCTGCTGTCACGACCCCGACACCGGACGCTTGGTCCGACTCCCGCGGGATGCTCCCTGGGGGCTTACGCGTGGCCCCGTAGCTCCCCGGCCACCGCCCCGCGCACCGGGCCACCACCATCTTCTTCCGCGCACCCCCGGCGCCGGCGGCAGCGGCGCGGCTCTGCAAACGCCCCATCCCCCGCCTCCGGGAGCCCCGCACCCGCGGGCTGCGCTGCGCTGCTCTGCGCGGGGCACGGCGGAGCGCGGCCGAGCGCGCAGCGC